>JAODAL010081407.1:0-11915 GCA_025379985.1 Phyllomedusa bahiana | reverse complement strand
ATTCAGGTTCTTAGTTTTCATTTCATCCCCTGAGGTTTTGATGTCTGAACAGCTCCAAGAGAGGTAACGTTTTAGTGTTAGGACTCACCTGTGCTGGGGTCCCCTTGACGCAATTGGGAGGTGAGCTTAAACACTTTTGATCAAAATTGTGAACTAAGAACCCCAAATTTTCATATATCCTTAGCAGTAATGCATTTTTCAAAAATTCCTTTGATGTTTTCTTAGTTGATAGTGTGCCGCTGACATTTGGAATAGATGTATGTTATTGCCTCGCCAGTGTGCACCTATACTTATTTTTTTCAAAAAATTTTTTTGGATGTGCATAGCCAAACAGTGTGTTTTTTTATTAAAAAATTGAGAGGCTAAAATACTTCATTCCTTTCAATGGCTAACTGAAAAGATAAGGACAGCAAGCAGGGGCGTAGCTATAGGAGGTGCAGCGGTAGCAGCTGCTATGGGGCCCTGAATCCTGAGGGGGCGTAAAAGTCCCTTGGACACATAGGAGATTTGGAGACGGTGTGTTATACAATTACTGAACCCTCAAAACTGAAAAAACTGAACTTTTGGGCACTGAGTATGATTTAGCAAATCCAAGCACTCTGTATAATATATATTGATGTATATGAGAGTTAGGGGCTATATGAGCCTGCAAATGTCGCCAAATGACAGCTTCTGGGTGTGGGAAAGATGCAGCCAGCAATACCAAACTCCCTAACTATTGCTGTCTATGGAGAGGAAAATACTAATCTAACTAACTAAGAGCAGTTTGTACAGTACAGAGAGTGAGCTGAAAATGGCGTTCACAAGGCAATATAGTGAAATATATGTATAACATGGTCATGTGATTTCAGCAGCCAATGAGAGCCCTACACCTCAGCGATGATGATTGGATGGCCGCCAAAAGTGCAGAAGGCCCCTGAAAACGAAACTAAAAATGGCGTGTCGAACTAGAACTTCTAAAAATTCAAGAAGTTCTAATAGAACTTAACTTTTCTAGAACAGTTAGATCCACACTACTCATAAGCAAACTGCTCCAGCGGTCTCAGGTGTGAAAAGTGCCTTCTTCAAACTGCATGTATTAGCTCCTTCCACAGATGTTCAATAGGATTTAGATTAGGGCTCATAGAAGCCACTTCAGAATATTCCAATGCTCTGCTTTGAGCCATTTTTTAATGTTTTTAGCTGATGGAGGACCCATGACCTGGAACTAAGACCAAGCTTTCTAACACTGGACAGCACATTTAGCTCCAGACGGCCTTGATAGTCTTGAGATTCTATTGTACCCTTCATAGCTTCAAAATACATTGTGCTAGATGCAGCAAAGCAGCCCCAAACCATAACTATGCCTCCTTCATGTTTCACAGTACATACAATGTTCTTTTTTTGTACGCTTCTTTTTGTATCTGTGGACATAGAGCTGATGTGACTTGCCAAAAAGTTCCAGTTTTGTCACATCTGTCCAAAAGTAAATTACCATGAAGCTTTGCGACTTGTCAATATGCATTTTGGCAAATTCCAGTCTTGCTTTTTCATGATTTTCAACAGAGTTTTCCTCTCCGGTTGTCTTCCATTAAGTCCAAAGACAGCGACGACTGGTGCGATCTGACACTGATATACCTTGATATTGGAGTTCACCTATTATCTCTTTGGAAGTTGTTCTGAGCTGCTTGATTACCACTTGGATTATTCATCTCTTTACTTTGTCATCAATTTTCTTCTTGCAATCAAGTCCAGGGAGGTTGGCTATAGTTCTATAGACTTTAAACTTCAGAATTACATGTGCAACTGTAGTAGCAGGAACATGAATCTCTTCGTAGGTGGTCTTAAAGCCTTTACCTTTAACATGTTTGTCTATAATTTTATTTCTAGTCTTCTGAGACAACTCTCTCCTTTGTTTCCTTTGGTTCCTGTTCCACATGTTACACATCATGATACCAAAAAGCCCAGCAACTATTTTTCATCTTTTAAATAGGTAGACTGACTGATTACAAGTCCAAAGATACCTGTGATGCTAATTACAGGACAAACCTTAATTAAACATGTTCCTTTAGTCAAATTATATTCAATCTTTTCTAGAGGTATTATCATTTTTGTCCAGGCCAGTTTCAATGTGATTAAACTGTTGTTCAACCATAAAATAAAAAAAAAAACCTAATTGGGCAGATTTATCAAGACAGTTGCGGCAGAATTCTGGCTCAATTTGTGCCAAAAATAATGTTTTACAAGCTTTTCTCCACATTTACTATGTGTTTTTTGACAGTTTCAGGTGCTTCTGCTCCTCATCTGACAGAGGGGGCACAGCCTCATAAAAAGGGGGTGGCTTAATCGTGCCAAACATTTTGTCGCAGTTTCTGCCGTAAAAGTAAGCCAACTTAAAGATGGTACAAACTTAGACTAGACAGTTCTAACCTGCACCAGATTTATCAACACTATGATGAATGTGGCGCATTGTAAGACTGTCTTGTCTAGGTTTACATTGTCTAAGAGTAAGACACCATTCATAAATCTGCCCAAATGTCTGATTTTTATTGGTTAATTTTCAGTAAATTTAAATTCATTACTACTTTTCTCAGCTTCAAATTATTTCAGTGATCTTTGTATTTTTTTTCTTTCTTTAACGGAAGAGTACCAACAATTTTATCCACATGTATAGTTTGTAACTAGGGATGAGCGAATCGATTCTAACGAAGAGGAATTTGTTTAGAATTTCAGGAAAAAATTGATTCTGAACGAAACCGAAGTTCATGGCGATTTGTAATGAATCTAAAATGGCCACGAGCACAGTGCATAACATGGGTCAAAGAACTATGGGAGGAAGAAAGAAATTCCCTCAATGACATGTGCAGACATGCAGCCAGCCAGCTTCTGTGATGTCACAGTCCTATAAATAGGGCAGTCATTAGGGATGAGCGATACTATCGTCAAAAGTTGAAATCAGCACGGTTTTTGCGTTTATTGGAATTTTCGTCATTTCCTGTAATTTTGGCGGCCAGCCAATCAGCTCAGAGCATAGATGGGGGTGAGAGGGTATACGACATCAGCTGTGTGTGGTGTATGGATCTCATTGGCAAAAATCACATGACCTCGTTTTATGTATACGACTGCATTTCCTGATCAGTCTCATTCCTACACTATCTCACTACAGAGCAACACACCTCACTACCTGTCCCAATAGCTGTTGTCACAGCTCAGAGAGACAGTCTTTTTTTTTTTTAAACAGAAAACCATCATAGTAGCTGTGAAGCTTATGATAAAGCTACATTATAGAAATTTAGTACTTAGATATTTAGATAAAGACATGTAAAGACAACTAGTGCTGTGTGCAGCTGTAGGGAGGGGGGGGGGTCAAAAAGGAGGGGGGGAAATGTGCAGCCCAGCCTGTCCTGTCCTGAACTTGCATTGAAATAGCACATTTCTTTACCACTTTTTGGCCAGCAGACCTCCTATTGGTGCCTGTGCGTCCCAGTTTGTCGCAGATAACCCCCTTGTACGCAAATTTGGTTACAGATATTTTATAGTAACTGGTGCCTGATGTCAGCATTTTAAAACCGCCATATCTCATCCGTAGAACCTTTAAATAGTTATCTTGCAGTCCGTGCGTCTCAGTTTTGCGCAAAAAGTGCACTTGTATGCAAATTTGGTTACAGATATTTTATAGTAACTGGTGCCTGTTGTCAGCATTGTAAAACTGCCATAACTCATCCGTATAACTTTTCAATACTTGTATATTGCACTCCGTGCGTCTCAGTTTGTCTCAAATAGCCCCCTTGACAGCTAATTTGGTTACAAATATTTAATTTTAACTGGTGCATGTTCTGAGCGTTGGCAAAACATCCTATCTTATCCATATAAGATAGGGCAATAGGGCAGTATTCCTGCCAGAGGCCAGAATCAAAAAGGTGCCCTGTGATATGTTAAAAATAGGAAGTAGTAATGGGTTGGCGCAACATTTGATTTAGCTGCATGTGGCCACGAAACGGTTAATAGATGACTGACGGCAGCAATGGCTCTTGCTGCACCCGCTGTAACTAAGGCTCTGCCAGCTGAACCTCAGCGTTCCCCATTGGGACGTTCTTGCTGCCACCACATATGTGACGAGATGTTGGTCTCTGGTGCAAAAAGTGATAGGGGTCTCCTGCCAGTTCCCATGTGCCATTTCCAATACTGGTGTCTTGTTTTGTGTTAAAGGTGCCTTGTAGCTACTGGTACTGCTGTACCTGCTGTGGCTACGCCGTCCTAATTTTTTCGGTTAGCCATTGAACATAATGAATTATTTTAGCCTATGAATTTTTTTTCTGTAGCTTTTATAACTTAATTGTCTTGCCTAAGATGCAGGACATATCCAGTTCACTGTTGTGAATGTTAATTCCAGCTTCTCCTCACCTGTTTGGGTGTAAGAATGAAGCTGTTGTTCCTCTCCCATAGACTTTAATAGTCATTGGCGATAATCGACTATCGACATGATAATTACCGATATCGACTATCGACCCGATAACGATTGTTGACACAATTGCTCATCACTAGCAGCCATGTTAAATTCTGCCACTGTAGCAGCACTAGATTGCACTCTGTGCAAAATACTTCCGATTGTAGACTTATTGGGGTGAAATATCTTTCAAATACGTAGTGTGTGTGTGACATTTACACGCCTGTTCCTGAACCAGTGCTTTTTTTATTTTTGGATATTGCTATCTGTGGCAAAGAGTTAATTTTTTCACTTATTGTGGGTAAAATCTGTGTCAAATTCATTGTGTGTATGTCTCTCCTACACTCATCTTAAATCCATCCACTTCAGTCTGTAGGTATATTCCTATCTGTGGCAAAGAGTTAAATTTTTCACTTATTGTGGTGATTCTGTTAAATGCTGATACATGTAGTGCCTCCCCCCTCCTCCGAAAGAGTGGGAAAACCAAACACAGTGGCAATGTCATAGAGTGGTGGAGGGTGGAAACAGCATTAGGAAACCAAGGGGTGGTCAAGCGACAGAGTGGTCAATTGGCAGCAGCATGACAAATTATGGAGGTGGTGGCAACATCAGTAGGTCACAGAGTGGCACAATGACACATTGTGTAGGTGGCGGAAACATGAGTAGGCCACAGAGTGGCAAGTGATAGATTGTGGAGGTGGCAGCAACATGAGTAGGCCACAGAGTGGCACAATGACAAATTGTGGAGGTGACCGCAACATGTGTAGGCCACAGAGTGGCACAATGACAGATTGTGGAGGTAGCAGCAACATGAGTAGGCCACAGAGTGGAATAATGACAGATTGTGGAAGTAGTAGCAGCATGAGTAGTTTACAGAGTGGCACAATGACAGATTGTGGAGGTGGCAGCAGAATAAGTAGGCCACAGACTGGCACAATTACACAGTGTGGAGGTGGCGGCAGCAACAGCAGCTGCAGCAGCAGCAGGCCGGAGAGTGGCACAATGACATAATTTTAAGGTGGCGGCTGCTAGGTGACATAATGAGGAAGTGGCGGCAATAGCAGCATCAAGCCAAAGAGTGACATGGTGACATAGCCTGAAGGTGACAGCAGCAGCAGCATGAGGAGACCTGAGTGGTGAGGTGGCAGCAGCATCAGAAGGCTACATAAGGGCCCAATGAAGAGTTGGGAGGTGGGTGGCAATACCAGTCCCTGGTAAAGATGGTGGGTGGTAGAAGGAGCAACTGGCAGTGGATGTGTGGCATCCGGTGGGTCCCAGCAGCAGAATAGTAGCTGAGGCAGGTAGTCAGAAGAAACCAGGGTTCAGGGACTGCTCCAGGTGCTGCTGCTGGTGAGTACCTTCCTCACTAGGCGGGTGAAAAAAGCTGCTCAATAACAACTCCAGACTCAGGTTGTTGCTAATAGAGCTGGTACTGCTCCTACCCACCTCCCCCACAGCAGCAATGGCAAAGGTATGTGAGCGCTGAGGAATACCTCGGTCGGTCCTGCGAGAGGATAGACGATAGCACAGATAGATCTCTTTATCACTGTCAATGGCTGCACTCTCTTACCATCTCCGCAAGTCTGCTGCCGTTGGGATAACCTTTGACTCCAATCATTCCTTCAAATCGCACATTCAAACTCTTACCCTTGTCTCCACCTGAAAAATATCTCCCGAATCCGCTCATTCCTTCATATTGAAAGCACAAAAATGCTTGTCCATGCTCTCATCATCTCATGCCTAGACTACTGCAACACCTTCTCTGTCACCTCCCATTTAGCACCCTCCAATCCATCCTTAACTCTGCTGCTCATCTGATTCACCTTTCTCCTCGTTACCCCTCTGCCACTCCCCTTTGCCAATCCCATTGCACAGCGAATCCAGTTCAAGTTAGTAACCTTTACCTACAAGACTCTCCATAAACTCTCCCCTCCATACATCTCTGTCTAAATCTCTAGCGCTACCTCTGCTTGGATTATCAAGAAATCTTTAATGCCCTTTCTCTGTTCATAGATTTCTCTGTTCAGCTCAAGTAGGGTGTGCTTGGCGGTGCAGGAATGGCTGATGTGCATGCAAAGTTTTCCGGCCATTTTTAGAATGTCTTGCAGATGGGTGGAAAACTTGAAGAACCGTTTGACAACCAGACTGACACGTGCACCATGCAGGGCACATGGCTCAGCCTCCTTGGTGCAGCACGGACACCATGTTCTTTCCATTGTCTGTTACCATGGTTCTGATTTTCGGTTGTCGCAGAGAAAGCCACAAATCAATTTCATCTTTCATGACATGGAGCAGTTCCTCCCCTGTGTGACTTCATTTGCCCAGACGAACCAGGTGTAGAACTGCGTGACACCGCCGTGCCCTGCACATGGGGTATGTTGGAGGAACACTAAGACTTGTCGCTGCAGTGGAGACTGAGTTGATGGAGGAGGAGGTTGACATTGGCGTGGATCACGCCAGTTTGACAATGGGAGGGAAAAGGCTCCTGTCAAGTTGCATCGTGGTAGGGAGGAAGACATTCCCAGGGGAACGTAAAGACATGTATGTCCCTGACGTAGTTTAGTTCACAATCTGCGTGCTGTGCACTTGAGAACTGGACAAGTCAAGGACTGGCCCACTTCTTCTACTTATTCTGGGTGGTACTGACTTTTCAAAAGAAATTATGGCTTGGGAAATTACACTCGGTTGGCACAAGTCATCAGTTCTTGTCTGCAGAGTCACATAGAAAGGAGGGACTGCAGTACCACTAACTTGGACAGGAGCATGGTCAGCTTCTGTGGCTTAGAATGGCTAAACACATGTATGAATCCCGCCGGGTCGGGGCGCACCTTTCCGCCAGTTTTCCGGGGCGCGCTCATACATAGCATGTAAAGTCCGCCGCGCCTCGCCAGTGTTTTAGGCGCAGTGCGGGTCCGAAGCGCAGTGCGGGGCTGTGCCTATGATTCGGCGCCGGAGGTAGTGCGGTCATACATGCGGGGAAAAGTCCGCCGTGCTTGGCCAGTGTGATAGGCGCAGTGCGGGGACTGAGGCGCAGAGCAGGGCTGCGCCTATGATTCGCCGCCGGAGGTAGCGCACTTATACATGCGGGGAAAAGTTCCCTGCGCCTCGCCAGTGTGTGTGGGGCACAGTGCGGGGACATGGGCGCAGTGCGGGACTTAGGCGCCGTGCGGGACTGCGTGAAAATCTGTTCCGATGCGAGACAGGCTGGAACAGCGAGAAAATCATTCCACATGTCGGTGCGGAGTATGAATCAAAAATCGCCTTTATAAAGGTGTTCAACATTCTCAGGAAAGAGCTGAAACCTAAAAAAATAAAAATACATAAAACAAAATCACTTTCCAATTCAAGAATTAGGATATTGGAAATTGCCGGGAAATACAGTAATTCAAATTCTGAAAGCTATTCTGATTGGTCGGCATAAACCGGCCAATCAGAATAGGAGCGACAGATGAAACCTATGGGGAAGTTTAGACCAATCAGAATCCACGGCAGGATAGTTCAAAATACAGTAAAAATGCTGAAAAGAGCTGATTGGTTAAGCTACCGGGGACTTGGCTAGCTCAGCCAATCAGAATAGGAGCGACAGAGACCCATTCTAGCCTATGGAGAAGTTTAGACCAATCAGAATCCACGGCGGGACAGTTCAAAATACTGTAAAAATGCTGAAAAGAGGTGATTGGCTGAGCTAGCGGGGGCTTGGCTATCCCAGCCAATCAGAGCGCGAGCTACTTCTCCCATTATAGTCTATGGAGAGATGGGCGCACTGAAATCTCGGCGCTCAGCGCCGTGCGGCATGAAGTATTAATAAAAAAATCATTTTTATTAAGTGTAAAACATTATCAGATAAAGAGCAGAACCCTTCTTTACAAATAAAGCAGTTAAAAACCCGAACAACACGTTTGTCGCCGAGACCGGCGCTACATAGGAAATTGCAATAGATGAGTTGCGGGAAATACAGTAATTCAAATTGTTTAAGCTATTCTCATTGGTCGGCATAAACCAGCCAATCAGAATAGGAGCGACAATGTCCCATTATAACCTATGGAGAAGAATTGACCAATCAGAATAGGAGCGACAATGTCCCATTATATCCTATGGAGAAAAATTGACCAATCATATTCCAAGCCGGGACAGTTCAAAATACAGTAAAAATGCAGAAACGAGCTGATAGGTTGAAGCGGCGGGGGCTTGTCCAGCTTAGCCAATCAGAGCGCGAGCTACTTTCTCATAGAGTTCTGTGGGGAAAAGAAATTCTGAGCGCGCTCTGTGATTGGCTAAGTTAAAAGAGGCGCCGTTATTTGGACCAATGGGAGAGCGAGCGACGCTCCTATGGGTTTTCTAATGCAATCTGAAATCAAACTGTACACGGCCGAAATCAAATTATAAGACTACAGAAGTGGTCCTGATGTGTATATAAAATTAATAATAATATGGGGGTAACGAAAAAAAAATATTTAATCAATAAAATCAGGTTTATTTCTTTATTTTCGTTAGCCAAGGATCAATAGTATGGGTTGCAACGAAAATAAAGAAATAACATGATTTTATTGATTTAATATTTTTTTTTCGTTACCCCATTTTATCATTCGTTTTATATACACATTCGGGGACAAACTTCTGTAGTGTTATAATTTGATTTCGGCCGTGTATAGTTTGATTTCAGATTGCATTAGAAAACCATAGGAGCGTCGCTCGCTCTCCCATTGATTCAAATAACGGCGCCTCTTTTAACTTAGCCAATCACAGAGCGCGCTCAGAATTTCTTTTCCCCATAGAACTCTATGAGAAAGTAGCTCGCGCTCTGATTGGCTAAGCTGGACGAGCCCCCGCCGCTTCAACCAATCAGCTCGTTTCTGCATTTTTACTGTATTTTGAACTGTCCCGCCTTTGAATATGATTGGTCAATTTTTCTCCATAGGATATAATGGGACATTGTCGCTCCTATTCTGATTGGTCAATTCTCCTCCATAGGTTATAATGGGACATTGTCGCTCCTATTCTGATTGGCTGGTTTATGCCGAAACCCAAAGAGAATTTGCTTAAACAATTTGAATTACTGTATTTCCCGGCGATTCTCTCTATTGCAATTTCCTATGTAGTGCCGGTCTCGGCGACAAACGCGTTGTTTGGGTTTTTAACTGCTTTATTTGTAAAGAAAGGTTCTGCTCTTTATCTGATAATGTTTTACACTTAATAAAAATGATTTTTTTATTAATACTTCATGCCGCACGGCGCTGAGCGCCGAGATTTCAGTGCGCCCATCTCTCCATAGACTATAATGGGAGAAGTAGCTCGCGCTCTGATTGGCTGGGATAGCCAAGCACCCGCTAGCTCAGCCAATCAGCTCTTTTCTGTCTTTTTACTGTATTTTGAATTATCCTGCCGTGGATTCTGATGGTCTAAACTTCTCCATAGACTAGAATGGGTCTTTGTCGCTCCTATTCTGATTGGCCGAGCTAGCCAAGCCCCCGCTAGCTCAGCCAATCAGCTCTTTTCTGTCTTTTTACTGTATTTTGAATTATCCGCCGGGGGATTCTGATTGGTCAATCCTTCCACATCGGTTGTAATGGTTCACTGTCGCTCCTATTCTGATTGGCCGGTTTATGCCGACCAAGGAGAATAGGTTTCAGAATTTGAAGTACTGTATTTCCCAACAATTTCAAATATCAGTAGTCTTGATATTGCGCCGTTCTAGAGTTGTGGAAAGTGTTTTTTTTTGAAGTTTGTTTTTTACGTTCAGCTCTTTTGTGACACTGTTTTCCGCCGTTATAAAGGCGATTTTTTAGGAATCATACTCCTGCTGCACGGAGCGGAGCGCCGAGATTTCTGTTCGCGATCTTTCTATCTGCTTCCTCGCATGTTCCGATCCTGCTTCACTTCGCCTCTGTCGGAGGATTTAGACCAAAAAAAACCTGGTCTGCCTGTCGGAGCTGCTGAGCGCTGCACTGCGCCTCGCTTTGCTGACTCGCCATCGTACATGCCTCGGAGATTTCGAGCGCGCCCCGTCCCACCCCGGAACGCCTACCCCGCGCCCACACCGCGCCCACTGCCCGCCCCTTCATGCGGGGCGCAGCTGAAAGTGGCGAACACCGTGCCTAACACTGAATCCCCGCGTCCGACAGCGGGATTTGGGCTGGGAGGCGCAGTATACGCCAAAAAACGGGCGAAAAGCCCGATCATACATGTCGCCCATACTGCTGTCTCTTGGCAATCACCTCAGTGGATCACTGCTGGCGCCATGAGTGGCGAAGAGCAGGAGCATCTGGACTGGTAGATGAAGGGAAAGACAGACAGCTCCCTTCGGCAGAAGTGATGGAGCCTTGACTGCCTGAAATGGGATGCGTGCTACTGGGTGCTGCTGCATTGGCAGTATGGTCCACCACATTTGAGAAACGTTTCTCCCAGGCTACTGGATGGTGATGCTGCATATGTTGACACCAACATTAGGTCCCTGATCACGCTTCACTTTCTACCCACAGATTCTACATATACACATGTTTCCCTCCTCCGGTGTCTTGGCAAAAAACTGCCACACCACCGAGTAGGTGATTTTACCACCAACGCTCCGCACTGACTGACTGCTACCATCGCTGCCTCGGTGAGTCCCTGCGCCGCTACTTTCTGGGCCAGAAGGGACCTGTGAAGCGGGTGGTCTAACCTGTGGCCCTTTGACTCCAGACAGGGCCGGACTGGGAATAAAAATCAGCCCTGGCACTAAGCCCCCAGCAGCCCACATACAATATCCGCTTACAAAATGTCCCTTGTTCTCGCACCTCGCCACTTTCTAAAATAAACTACACTATAAAGCTGCTTTCACACAGAGCGTTTTTGGTGCATTTTTGATGGTGTTTTGGTGTGTTTTTGTGCAGAAAGGCAGAGCAGTTAATGTACATTTCTGCACAAAAAAACGCATCAAAAATGCACCAAAACCGCTCCGTGTGAAAGCCCCCTACACACAAGCAAGAAAGAAACAGTGGTGCAGAGAAACCCCTCATCACAGAGTCAGGTGTGCACTTGCTTTACAATCAGGGACAAGCCCACACTGACACTACACAAGCACCAACATAACCTACAACCAATTACGTCCCCAGTAGTCAGGTCACCATCACCTGAATACAGCACTGACTCAACATAGAAGTAAAATGACCCCTGACAGCAGGGACTCACAGGAGACGTCAGCTCTGATGGCAGTTGTTCTCTTCTCCTTTTCTTCTCCTTCTGGCCCAAACCTCCATGATGCCTTCGTCCCTGTAGAATTTACCACAAATACATCTTAGACTCTTTTCCAGCACTTTCCTATCAATTTCCAACTCTGTACAAACTCCCCATCCATAGAGCCCCAAATAGTAATAGTGCCCCTTCTGGTGCCCCACATAGTAATTTTACCCCAAACGGCGTATGATAGACCCTATTAGGTAAGTAGACAGGGCCTTCCTCCATTAATTTTGGTAGGTAGACAGGGGAACCCGTAATTGGCGGGGCCCTTGGC
>JAODAL010081406.1:0-11915 GCA_025379985.1 Phyllomedusa bahiana | reverse complement strand
ATGAATCCTTTTTAAACCAAGGAATAGTACCCCCCCGTCAGATGGACTAAAACAATTTTTTATGCCTCCTATAATACCCTTCATGAGGCCTCCTTGCTCATGGACACTTTCTATTTATTAAAAGAGCATGTGGCTTTGTTGACCTTTTTAATCATACAATAAAATGCAATTCTCAAATAAATGTAAAACTTCTACTTTAGCGAGACTTATATGTAAACAGTTAACTAACAGCAAGGAAATATTCATTCCAAAAAAAAAACGCTATATAAACCCCAAAAAAAAAGAAGGGGAAATAGCAACAATAAAAAAATTTAAATGGCATACAAAATGAAAACCAAACCAGTATGAAGTAACAAAATTTATCCCCACCCCTTAGGGCGCCGCCCCAAAGGGGAAAGAAAAACACAGAAGACAAAAAAAAACCCACCAAAAAAAAACATGGATACAAGAAACAAAACAAGTTCAGAAAACAAAACAGATAATTTATTTCATTTTTAAAGAAACACTCAAATTGTAAAAATTTCTTATCTCAACTTAACTTTTAATTTTATAAAAACTTTAACGCTAAACATAAACCAAATTGAACGTGGGAAGGAGAATAATAAAAAACCTCATTACAGGTTAACAGGATCCAACCCCTTTTTGCAAGAAGCTATGGATTTGTGGTGGCAAATCTCACCTTGCTAGCAGACCCCGGTTCTCAAAGAAAAAAGGGTGTTTGCGATCCCGTTCTTCACTCTGGGATAGGTTTTCTGACCCGAGTCACGGCCCAAAAGGTTTAAAGATCCTTTTTTTAGAAACCCCTCCTTCCCACGGCCCTTTCAAACATAACAATGCACTGTGTTCTTTTCAAAAGTTAAATATTTAAATTATGGAGACATGATTTTTTTAAAGGGTATGGGCGGATCATACAGAAAGGAGGCATTACAATCCAATCAAAGATAAGTAAATGCATAAGATATAGTTAAAAACCAATCAGTGTCAAATGTAAAGATACCTTTTTAATTTTTAAAATCATGACCCCTCCCATCTACCAAAAAATAAAAATGAATACTTGACATCTGCCTTATTTACAAATCTAAAAACCTTAAACAAGCGCAGCTATGCCCTGTTTTTCAAATGCCCCCGGTCAGACCAAATGCCTCTTAGACCAAATTTAAAGAGGAGCGGAACAAAAAACAGCCCTTTTGTACCTGTCAGAAATTCATACGAATTTACACAAAGATTTAAGTTGAAGAAACAATATGGATCCAAAAATTTAAAAATGATTATCAAACTACAAACTTATATTCAATTCTTTTTTCATAAAGGTTTTTTTTTTGGCCCTATAAATTCCCCTGGGTGACTACAAAATTGTATATTCCATTTAAGTGCAAGGTGCCTAAAAAAACAAAGCTGTAGGCCCCAAAAGTGAAAAAACACGTATCTGTAAGATTGGGATAATAAAAGGTTTTTTTTGGCACCTATCAATTCCCCTTTGGGGTAAAAAATACAAAATTTGCTTATTCACTTTTAAGTAAAAGGTGCCTCAATAAACAAAGCTGTAGTGCGCAAAGTGAAAAAACACGTATCTGAAAATGTATTCGATAATAAAAGGCATTTTAGGCAGAAAACAATTCACCTTGGTAATCCCAATTGCTGGATTCAAATTTAAGTGCAAGGTGCCTCAATGAACAAGGGACTGGAAAAAATTTAAAAAAACACGTATCTTAATGTATTCGATAATAAAAGGTATTTTTTTGGCTCTATCAATTACCTTTTTTGACTACAAAATTGCGTATTCCCCACATTTAATGCAGGTGCCTCAATGAACAAATCGGACTGGGCAAAAGTGCAAAAAACACGTACTCTAATGTATTGGAAATAAAAGGTTTTTTTGGGGCACCTTTCCCAATTCACCTGTGGTATACAAATAGCTGTTTCACATTTGGGTCAAGGGCCTCAAGAACAAAGATGCAGTGCACCAAAGTGAAAAAAACCCGTATCTTAAGTTTCGGATAAAAAAGGATTTTATGGCAGCTACCCATTACCTGGGGAAACTCCCCACAATTGCTGGTTTCAAATTTAACTAAAGGGGCTATAAAAAAATCGGACGGGGCAAAATGTGCAAAAAACATATCTTAAATTATTCGGATAATAAAAGGTATTTTTGGCACCTTTTCAATTTCACCTTGGTATAAAAAATTTTGCTGTATTCAAAATTTTAAGTGCAAGGTGCCCAATGAACAAAGCTTAGTCGCCAATGGAAAAAACACGTATCTTTTAAGTTTTTGGATAAAAAAGGTATTTTTAAGGGGCCCCTTAAAAATCCCCTGTGGGACTACAAAATTGTGTATTCCATTTAAGTCGGGGCCCCTCAATGACAAAGTGTGTGCCCCCAAAGTGAAAAAACATGTTTCGAAATGTATTCGGATAATAAAAGGGTTTTTTTGGGCCCCATCAATTCACCTGTGGTGAAACAAATTGCTGTTTTTCACATTTAAGTGCAAGGTGCCCAAATGAACCAAAGCTGATGCCCCAAAGTGAAAAAACACTATCTTTTGTTTCAGTAATAAAAGGGTTTTTTTGGGCCCCTTTTAAATTTTCAACTGGGTGAAAAAAATTTGCTGATTCACATTTAATCACGGTGCCTCAATGAAAAAGTGTAGGCCCCAAAGGGAAAAAAAAAAACTAACTGTAATGTATTCGGATAATTTTAAAGGTTTTTTGGGCCCCTTTCAATTACCGGGTGACTAAAAAAATTGTGTATTCAATTTAAAAGTGCACGGTGGGGCCTCAATGAAAAAAAGCTGTTAGTGCCCCCCAAGTGAAAAAAAAACCGTAACTGGTAATGTATTGGGAAAAAAAAAAAGGTTTTATTTTATGGCAGTATCAATTCACCTTGGTAACTACACAATTGCTGGTTTTCAAATTTAAGTGCAAGGGGCCTCAATGAACAAACGGAGGAAAAAATAAAAAAAAAACACGTATCTGTAATGTATTCGGATAATAAAAGGTATTTTTTGGCATCTATCAATTCACCTGTGTTGACTGATGTAGATATCCTTTCTTAGCAACCTCTCTGTCTCCCACGGACCTTCAAACATAACAATGCACTGTGATTCTATTCAAAATTTAGTACTTTTTATGGCTGACATGATTTTTTAAAGGTATAGGCGTGATCAACAGAGAAGGTGGGCATATTACAACCCAATCAAAGATAAGTATAAAGCAAAAGATAAGGTTACAACCAATCAGTGTTTTAATTAAAGAACCATTTAATTATTAAAATCTGACACCTCCCATCTACCAAAAAAAATAAAAATGAATACTCTGACATCTCCTTAGTTACACAATCTATAACCTTAAAAAAGCAGCAGCTATGACCTTTATTTCAAATGCCACTCGACCAAATCCTCTTAGACCAAATATTATGATGTAGGGGAACGAACTTCCTTGTACCCTAGTCAAATTAACGAATATTACACAAATTTTTAAGTTGAAAAGACATATGGATGCCAAAAAATTAAAATGATTACAAACTATAAAATTTATATTCAATTCTGTTTCATTCCTCTCTTGATAATTTTAAAAAATCTTTTTAAATTCCAATACAAATACCCTATGTTTCATAAAGAAGGGCTTTTTTTTTTTTTTTTTGGTTACCCAAGCATTATCAATTTTTTTTTTCATGCATTTTGCCCTTTGGGCCGTTTGGGCCCCTTTGAAATTTTTCCCTCGGTTTAAAACCGATACCTTTACAAGATCCAGATGATGAGGCAAATAAAAAAAATTTTGGGGGTGATGTGGGCTTTTCCGCTGAACCCACCCAGAGATGCCACTGAACCAATTGAGTGGGTTAAGCTAGGAAACCCTTTACCTGTGGGCCCCATTATGCTTACCCTAAACATGTAAAAATCTATTCATACTGTAAACCAAAATCTTAATGGCATCAAAAATTGATCACAATGTTGTCAATGACCTTACATTCATTTTTTTGTTGCGTTGTGTTTCCTTTGATGTATGCATGAGTTCTGGTTAAACTTGATAAAAGTTTTGGGGGATCCCATCTTTTATTATTATTGCATGTCTTGGCAAGAAAACCTCATTCCAAAGGAAAAAAACCTATTGCTTGAAAAAAAAAATTTGGGGTCACCCCTAAATTATAAATGCTTTGAAAAAAAAAAGTTTATTGTCTAGGGGAAGAACATTAAGTAAAAAAAATCCTTTTTGTGCAAAAATACTATTTTAAATGTCCAAATCTATGGGAATGTACCCTAAATCTGTGTTTGTGGGTTCACCCTGTTAATCAAGAGGAGTGAACCCACCCCACTATGGATAAAAAAGGGGTTTTACTTTTTTGTAATCACGTACCAACCTACCAAGGGGGTGATGCCCATCCTGTTGGGAAAAAAAAACTCGGTTATCAACCCTGTAAGCTAGAATTACCTGGGAAAAGGTAAGGTCTTTTTCCCTTTCCCCCCCCAAAAATGAGTTCTTCTAGGGAACAGGTGTACATAAAGGGATGTTGGATGAAACGGTGAATGTGTGCATTTTTCCGGGGGTCTTGAAGACTAGCTTTTAGTATTGGTGTTCATGTTAACTAAGTTTTTATTTTTTTCCTCTAAAAAGTGTTTATTAGCTTATGTGTGACTCTATGTTTTCAAAAAACCCATTTTTGATTTTATACTTGTACCCATTATTTTTGAAATAACCTAAAATGTAAAAACGCGTAGTCTCAGATCCTTGATAGTCGTAGTATCTACTCTCACACTGTGGGCATTTTTCCTCCCCCATGTTTGGCTGTAATCTTTGGCTGAGCAGAGCCAGTAATTTCCTGTAAAAAGGCGAAAAAGAACAACAACCAACCTCCTCCCACAATGCTAGCCCAAAGTCTTGTCTGGGTTGAGGAAGTAATTTATTGTACAGGGGGGGCTCCGATCTTTTTCCTTCACCCATGGAAGGGAACATTTTTTATTACCTCAGCCGTCTTTTTGGTGTGGCAAAGGCAAACCACTCTGGACGGTAGACTCGGGATACTTTGGTTCACTTCGGGCTTGACGGGGGGGGCAGTAAGCGCAGCATGGGACTTGCCCCGTCCGAGGGGGGTTACACGTTTGCAGTGTGACCATGGATCCCTTTCCCTCTTCCTTCGACTTTCCACTTAAAGGGAGTGGTCTCAGAACTTGAAATGGACCGGCCCACCTTTCTGAAAAAAAACCCAGAACGTAAAAATTTGCGAATATAACTTTATCTCCGGTTTGACGTTGTGACGGGCAAGAGTGGGGACGGGTTTGCGGCCCCCTCTTGATGATGCAAACCCTTTAAAATTGTTTTTGTAGTTGTAGCCTAGTCCACTTTAAAGAGTTGTTAAAGATGAATTGCGTCTCTGGAGGTGAGAGGATGATTAGGAATTTTCCAAAACAGAATTTCATAAGGTGAAATTTTTAAGTCCCCCTTGGGGGGGTATGTAGTTTCCAAAAAACAAGGGGAAGAATCGGGGCCCACCTCATATCATCTCTTTGCGACATTTGGCAAAAAAACTTGTGGGTACGACAAATTAAAATACTGTTTCATTTAATCTTAGCAAAAAAGGGTGAATACAATACCCTATGTAAAAAGTCTCTGTTCTTGAAGAACCCATGGGACAGAAAAAATTTAAACAAACCAAGACAACAAAATATTCCCCACCTTTTGGGACTGTCTACCCGTAGGACTTGGAAAGGGCCCTTGTTTTGGGGTTGTGAAGGTAACTTCACTTCCCACCGCACTTGGGAGGCACAATGGAGTGGAAAATTTCCCCTTTTTTTCATTTAAACCTTGGGCAACCCGTGTTGGGGGACGAAATTTCGCATCGTGTCTTCCCACAATGGGGGCTTTTTGCTAGGTTTTTTCAGGAAATTTTTGGGGTCTCTGCTTTTTTCCCTTTAAGTCCATAGACCATCTGAAATCTGGTACCCCAAACCTTCCATCGGGGTTTTCCTACGGAGGCAAATTTTGGAAAACAAGACAAAGTTTTAAATAAAAAAGTTACTATTTTTGAATATGTGCTAAAAAATTTCAAAAAGCTGTTATTTCAGAAAGGGGTTCTCCAAAAACACGAAAACTTTTTTCATAGCTCTAGCTCAAAAGTTTAACAACAAAAATCTTTTACAAAAAAATAAATCGGGCAAATTGTACTGTCTTTTTCAGGGAAAAACATTTGCAAGAAATAAGCTGGGTTCTAAATTTTCAAATTTCTTCAACTTCTTCCCTTAAAACGGGCGCGGCTGTTTATGGTCCCCCCCCCCCCCCCACCCCCTCAAGTTGCAAAAGGAGCTCTCTGACTCACAACCTCCTCTCTCTGAACCTATTAACCCCAAAAAAAAACAAGTTCACTTCAAAGCACCTTGCAGGTGGGGAGTTGATGTGACGGTAGGAGAAAAAGGCTCCCACCTAGCGAATTGGGCCGGAGTCTTTTTGTTTTGGTTTTAAAAAAAAAGGAAACCCCGACATTCAAAATGTGACCCCAAAAATCGGCAGGTTTTCTCTACAGACAAGCATAGCCCCTATGGCCTAAGGCATGCTGCTTTTTCTCTACAACTGCTTCACCCCTGGGTCAAAGGGCCCCCGCAGCTAGCTTCATTGGGACCTTAGCACGCTTGTGCAGTCCCTTTACTTTAAGGCAAAACAATGGAAGGGCTTGTGAATCTAGTAGGCCTAAGCACCCGGGCTGGAGGGAGAGCATTTTTAAAGTCTCAACAGCCTTTCTGGGGCTCGTCAAGTAGTGAATGGGGTTTAGCCACAGAATTTGGTTAAGTCCTATAATTGTGCAGCTTTAACCACCATTCCCCCCAACTACCAGTCGCTGTTCATTATGGGAAAGGACAAATTGTACAGCTGCTACTATTCGAAAGTAGGTACTGTGGCCTTTGGGGTTTAAACAGGTCCAATGTAGTCACCGTCTTTACATTTTGTAAATTTTTATCGGAGACTTTGTCCTAGTCTGCAAGAAATTTAACAAGCTTGTTCCGAAGGCTATTCAATTTTTGCCTTTTATTGGGGCTAGGTTTTGTGTATTTTGCAACGGATTTACAAAGCAATTTTATTTGTGGGGTGTTTGCTATCTGCCCCACCTTGTAGAATTCATATTCCCCAGGTGTTTGGGGATGTTTTTTTTTTTCATATTGAACAATACTTCAGGATCTGTTGTCCTTCTTCCTTTGCGGCTGATCATTAACCAACCACATACGCCGTACACAGCGTCCCTGATTTCAAGTGTAGCCTTTAAAGTGAATGTCATCAAGGTGCAAAAGTGGTGCACCCAACTGGATTGCCCAAAAAAAAAACATTTTCCCAATAAGCTCAGGGGGGCTCACTAAATGGTTAATAATGTATAGTAGGATGCGGCTTAGTGGCTAATTGTACATAAAAAGGGGTTTTCCTTTTACCCCTTACACTATGGCTGATATGGCCTTTTTGGAGCGGAAGAAAATCAGTGTTTATGAGAAAATTTAATTTTTTGATCTTCTTATTCTAGAAGGAAAAACCTTTTTATTCCCCCTTAGTTCCCGGAGAGAGAAAAAAACCATAAATTAGTTAAAAAAAAAAAATAAAAAAATTTCCAGTGGAAAAGGATTTTTTTCCACAGTCAAGTGGTCTCTGGACCATTTCATCCCGATTTTTGGCCCCGTTGGGGTTTAAAACAAGGTGTAAAATTTTACAATATCCCACCTACATGTTACTGGTATGTTCATATCTTTTCTAACCTTTCCTATGACTCTTGTGGTGTATTTTTTTTTTTAATTTTCCCTAACCCAGAAAAGCAAACAACTACTGTGAATATATTTTTTTTTCTTTATCCCCCTTTGGGGGGGGGTGTAGTTTGTGGTGGGTTTTTGCTTTTTCCCTTTTCCCCTACGTTGTCTCCCCCCCCTCCCTTAATGAGTTTGAAATGTCAATCTGGTTGTACCCTTTTTTTTAGTGGGGTAGTACCTGTTTTCATATGCGGGGGGATGTACTGTGAAGATGATGCTGAAGGGGTTTTTGTGCAATGGGAGTGTATGGTTTTCCCGTAATTGAAGGGTCATCCTCCTAATGTGGCTTTTTCTTGATGAGGTAACTACAGACCTTGGGCCCCCCTTAGAGATTCTAAAATTGGGCACTTGGGGTTACCTGGTTAACGGGGAGGAAGACCAGGCAGGTCAGGATATATTCCTGCAATAGCACTAAACTGATGTTTTGGGGGTTTTTCAAAAGTGTCTGTCGGAGAGGTGTGGTGTCGGGTACTTAGCACTTTAGGAGTCTATGTAAGGTCTCTCTTTATTTTAGACCGCATGCTCTGTACAAGCAGTAAAATGTCTCCTAGCACATTAAATGCATTAGCTTTTTGGGTTTATCAATACTTTTTGTGATTACCACCATCTAAAGGTTTTGTGTAGTTTCAAAGGGGTAGCTTCAGTGGTGTTAATGAGGGGCTTGGCGTGTATCTGAGGGGTTCCCCGAAGAAAATGGTTTTGGGGTTCCCCCCATCCAACTGCAAAAAATTTTTATTTTTTTCTGTTCTTACCAAAAAAAAGCTACTTTTTAATGTCTCTAAATCCCAGTAACCTTCTTGAGGGAACTCAGTATACACAATCGCCAATTTTTCTCCAAAAAAAGATGTATGTTTTCCCCCATAATTTTAGCATAAGGGGCATGGACTTCCTCCCGGGATATAGGATGTACTTTTTCCTATCTGGGGCACCAAAAAATTGTTTTTTTCTGCAATTGATACACATTCCCCCGTTTTTGAAGTCCTTATTTTAAACCCAAAGGGAAAATACCCCACCTGTCAGATGGACTAAAAAACGTTTATGCCCCTAAAAACCCTTCCCACTGAGGCACTCCCTTTCTCAGTTGGCACTTTTTATATTACTTTTAAAAAACTGTGGCATTTTTATACCCCCTTTTTGTAATCAACAAACAATGAAAATTCTCAAATTTAAAAGTAAAAACTTCACTTTCTATCGAGACTTATTATAGTAAAAATTTAACTAAAAGCAAGGAAAATTCAGTCCAAAAATAAAGCTATTACAACCCCAAAAAAAAGAAAAAAAGGGAAATTTGCAACAAAACAAAATTAAAAGTGCATACCAATGCAAACCCCAAACCCGTAGAAGTAACTAAATTTTTTCACCCCCCTTTAGGGCACCGGCCCTAAGGAAAAAGAAAAAACAGAAGACAAAACAAAGCCCCTCCAAAAAAACAAAGGGGAAAAAAAGAAACAAAACAACGTTCATAAAAAAACAGAAACTTATTTCACTTTTTAAAGCAACACTGCAAATTGTGACAATTTTTTTCAACCCCTTTAAATTTTTTCAGCTCATAAAAAAATTTAAAAAAAGCTAAACTATAAACCAAAAATTTATACGTGGGAGCGAAAAATAAAGGGAAAAAACCCCACTTACAGGTTAACGGATCCCCAAACCTTTTTTCGAAAGCATGGATTTGTGTGGCAAATGCCACCGGTGCAGATCCAGGTTCCAAAAAACAAAAAGGGGGCTTTTCGGTATCCCGTTCTTCACTCTGGGTTTATAGGTTTTCCCGATCCGGCACGGCACCAAAAGGATGTAGATACCTTTCTTACAACCTCTCTGTTCCCACGGACCTTCAAACAAACAAGGGGGACTGATTTTATTCAAAAGATTAAATATTTTTTTTATGCGAAATGATTTTTTTAAAGGGGGATGGCGGATCCATCGAAAGGTAGGAATTTCAATCCCAATCAAAGATATTTATAGCATAAGAATAGGTTTCAAATCCAATCAGTTTCTTTTAAAGAAAGATACCATTTAATTATTAAAACATGACACCTCCCATCTACCAAAAAAAAAAAATGAATACCTACAAAGGGCCTTAGTTCACTAATCTAAAACCTTAAACAAGCAGCGCCTTTTTTTTCCTGTTATTCAAATGGCCCCCGGTCAGACCAAAAGCCTTTAACCAAATATTCTGATGTGAGCGAACAGAACATGTCCTTGTATCCTAGTCAGAAATTCATACAGAATATTACACAAAGATTTAAGTTTGAAGAAGACAATATGGATGCCATAAATTAAAATGATTATCAAACTATCAAACTTATATTCAATTCTGTTTCATAAAAGGTATTTTTTGGCACCTATCAATTCACCTGTGGTGACTACAAAATTGCTATATTCACATTTAAGTGCAAGGTGCCTCAATAAACAAAGCTGTAGTGCACCAAAGTGAAAAAACACGTATCTGTAATGTATTCGGATAATAAAAGGTATTTTTGGCACCTATCAATTCACCTGTGGTGAATACAAAATTGCTATATTCACATTTAAGTGCAAGGTGTCTCAATGAACAAAGCTGTAGTGCGCCAAAGTGAAAAAACACGTATCTGTAATGTATTCGGATAATAAAAGGCATTTTATGGCAGCTATCAATTCACCTGTGGTAACTACACAATTGCTGGATTCAAATTTAAGTGCAAGGTGCCTCAATGAACAAATCTGGACTGGACAAAAGTGAAAAAAACACGTATCTGTAATGTATTCGGATAATAAAAGGTATTTTTTGGCATCTATCAATTCACCTGTGTTGACTACAAAATTGCTGTATTCACATTTAAGTACAGGTGCCTCAATGAACAAATCTGGACTGGGCAAAGGTGCAAAAAACACGTATCTCTAATGTATTCGGATAATAAAAGGTATTTTTTGGCACCTTTCAATTCACCTGTGGTGACTACAAATATGCTGTATTCACATTTAAGTGCAAGGTGCCTCAATGAACAAAGCTGTAGTGCACCAAAGTGAAAAAAACACGTATCTGTAATGTATTCGGATAATAAAAGGTATTTTATGGCAGCTATCAATTTACCTGTGGTAACTACACAATTGCTGGATTCAAATTTAACTGCAAGGTGGCTATATCAACAAATCTGGACTGGGCAAATGTGCAAAAAACACGTATCTGTAATGTATTCGGATAATAAAAGGTATTTTTGGCACCTTTCAATTCACCTGTGGTGACTACAAAATTGCTGTATTCACAATTAAGTGCAAGGTGCCTCAATGAACAAAGCTGTAGTGCGCCAATGTGAAAAAACACGTATCTGTAATGTATTCGGATAATAAAAGGTATTTTTAGCCCCTTTCAATTCACCTGTGGTGACTACAAAATTGCTGTATTCACATTTAAGTGCAAGGTGCCTCAATGATCAAAGCTGTAGTGCGCCAAAGTGAAAAAACATGTATCTGTAATGTATTCGGATAATAAAAGGTATTTTTGGCACCTATCAATTCACCTGTGGTGAATACAAAATTGCTGTATTCACATTTAAGTGCAAGGTGTCTCAATGAACAAAGCTGTAGTGCGCCAAAGTGAAAAAACACGTATCTGTAATGTATTCGGATAATAAAAGGTATTTTTGGCACCTTTCAATTCAACTGTGGTGACTACAAAATTGCTGTATTCACATTTAAGTGCACGGTGCCTCAATGAACAAAGCTGTAGTGCGCCAAAGTGAAAAAAAACGTAACTGTAATGTATTCGGATAATTAAAGGTATTTTTGGCCCCTTTCAATTCACCTGTGGTGACTACAAAATTGCTGTATTCACATTTAAGTGCACGGTGCCTCAATGAACAAAGCTGTAGTGCGCCAAAGTGAAAAAACACGTATCTGTAATGTATTCGGATAATAAAAGGTATTTTATGGCAGCTATCAATTCACCTGTGGTAACTACACAATTGCTGTATTCAAATTTTAATGCAAGGTGCTCTAATGAACAAAGCTGGTATTGCGCCAAAGTGAAAAAAACACGTATCTGTAATGTATTCGGATAATAAAAGGTATTTTTGGCACCTTCAATTCACCTGTGGTGACTACAAAAATTGCTATTTTCACATTTAAGTGAAAGGTGCCTCAATGAAACAAGCTGTAGTG
>JAODAL010081405.1:0-11916 GCA_025379985.1 Phyllomedusa bahiana | reverse complement strand
TTCCAGCACTGCCTTAACTCTCTGGGGCATGGAGTTCACTAAAGCTTCACAGATTGTCTCTGGAATCCTCTTCCACTCCTCCATGATGATATCACAGAGCTGGTGGAGAACTTGCGCTCTTCCATCTCCCATTTGAAGATGACCCACAGATGCTCAATAGAAAATATGCTTGGCCAGTCCACCACCTTTACCTTATTTTCTTTAGCAAGGCAGTGGTCATCTTGAAGGTGTGTTTGGGGTCGTTATCATGTTGGAATATTGCCCTAAAGCCCAGTTTCCTGAGGGTATCATGCTCTGCTTCAGTATGTCACAGTACATGTTGGCATTCATGGTTCCCTCAATAAACTGTAGCTCTCCACAGCTGGCAGCACTCGTGCAGCCCCAAATCATGACACTCCTACCATCATGCTTAACTGTAGGCAAGACACACTTGTCTTTGTACTCCTCCCCTGGTTGCCCCCACACACGCTTGATATCTGAACCATATAAGCTTATCTTGGTCTCATCAGGCCACAGGAAATGGTTCCAGAAATCCATGTTCTTAGTCTGCTTGTCTTCAGCAAACTGTTTCCAGCTTACTTGTGCATCATCTTTAGAAGAGGCTTCCTTCTGGGACAACAGTCATGTAGACCAATTTGATACAGTGCGTGCGTTGTATGGTCTAAGCACCAACATATTGATCCCACACCCCATGTAACCTCTGAAGCAATGCTGACAGTACTCATATGTCTATTTTGAAAAGACAATCTCTGGATATGACGCTGGGCACGTGCATGTGCAAGGCCTGTTGTGAGTGAAACCTGTCTTGGTAAACCGCTATATGATCTTGCCCACCATGCTGTAACTGAGTTTTAGGGTGTTGGCAATCTTTTTATAGCATAGACATCGTTATGTAAAGCAACAGTTCTTTTTTTATTACATATATCAAATACATACTGTATATATAATTCTACACTTAGACAGTCCTTTGCCAAGAGGTGTCATGTTGAACTTCCAGACCTTGTAACAATAGTGAGTCACATGACACTGTAGAGGGAAAATGAAAAATTGGGCACAATTTTCACTTTGAGGTGTACACTGTATGTTGAGTTATTTTGAGGGTGTTAATTCAGCTGCACCTGTATAATTATATCCCAGGTAGCATTGGGGGCTTGCTACCTCTTGCTGGAAGTGGTTCAATGTACTGCCATTGAGCAGTAAGTATGGCCTTGTTTTTTGCGAAAATAATGTTCCTTTTTTTGCAAATTGAGTTATTTTGAGGGCACCCCAAATGTATATTGTTATACAAGCTGTACACTAACTACTTTACATCGGATTAAAGTGTTATATCTTCAGTGTTGTCCCATGAAAAGATAGAATACAATATTTACAAAAATGTGAGCGGTGTACTCAGTTTTGTGAAATACTGTATGTGGTATATGTGGGCAGTATATGATATGTATTAGAAAACATATTTTTTGTGGTCATGAAACGCTTTATACACATAAGACTTGGTTCACATCAATGTTGGAAATTCTAACCTGCGGCATGTGTTCCATCAGGAATGATGAAAATAGCACAGCACGTTGCACTGCTTTTTCTGCCTAAACAACGGAGACTATGGCAGAAACCCAACAAACGTATTGCAATCAACAGGGTACATTGAGTACTGTTGGTGTGTGTATGCAACTCTGAAATGTGAATCTAGCCTAAAGAAGAGCAAATATTTAATGTATACCTCTTGGAAACTAGGGCCTCATATATAAAAACTGTCTAGGTCTAAGACTTTCTTTCTTGATTGGTTACTATGGGCAACAAAGAAAGTCTTAGACCTAGACAATTGTCATACATGTCACCACTAGTATCTAACTTCAGAATCTAGGTTTCTTCTTCTTTAAATAAAAAATGTTCCTTCAATTACCCCCTCTTTTTGGCTTTGTAACACTTTGGGGGACATGTATGAAACCTGTCTAGGTCTTAAACTTTCTTTGTTGCACGTAGCAACCAATCGGAGCTCCCTTTTCATTTCATATAGTGGTCTGAAAAAAATGAAAGAGGAGTTCCGATTGGTTGCTATTGATCAAGAAAGTCTTGATCGAAAAAAACTTTTCATACTGTCCCCTGTTGTGTAATAACAAAAAACTGAAAACCAGAAAAACTCCCTTGAGGGTTTTCTAAAAATTTGGGTTTGCTTTGATCATTATGATTGAAGGGGCAATTTCTCAAAAATTCGTTTCTGATAGCCGAATTTCCCGAAAAATTTTGTTCAGTCTGAATTTACTTTGGACGAACCCTTAAAAAAAACAGCTTTTTTCCTAGCTGCACGAGCCTCGGGGGTTAGAACTTTGGGCCATCTTAAAAAAGAAGGGACTGTTTTTGGTCTTCAACAATTGTGGTTTTTAGATAACCCAAATGACTGTCGCCGCTTTTAAAAACGCTTCACTTTAAAATTCCCCCGGGCATTTAAAAGGGGGCAAAAGCCCAAAAAAACCCAAAGCAATATGTACCCTGAAAAGTCATGGCAGCAAAAGCGGGAAAAAAACAAGCTAGGGCTCAGTGAAACATCATGACAGAGTGGGAGGTGACGCAGCAGCCACAGCACATGGGGTCAGAGAGGGGCAATGAATTCTGGGGGGGGAAAAAAACCGGGGGCCCACAGAGGGACAATGACACAGTGTGTAGGTACACGCACCACAGCAGCATGAGGTCAGCGGGCACAATGACATTTGGAGGGGGGGCAAAAACGGGAGTGGCCCAGAGTGGCACAATGACGTGGGGAGGTCACGGCAAGCCCAGCACAGCATGAGGCAGACAGTGGCCCCATAAATTTGGGGTGGAAAAAAAAACAGGAGTGGGCCACAAGTGGCCAATGACAGAGAGGGGAGGTCAGGGCAGCCGCAGAGGTCAGAGAGGGGAAAATGACACAGTGGGGGGGCAGGCAGCGCCACGCAGCAGCATGGGTCGTCAGTGGCACAATGACATTCTGGGGGGCAAAACAGAAAAGGCCACAAGGGGCCAAGACAAGATGGGGTGAGGGAGCGCCTGAGGTCGAAGTGCACAATGAAGAGTGTGTGGGTCAGGGGAAAACCCCACGCACACAGAGGCAACATGGCACAATGCCCAAGTGTGGGGGCAGGGCGCAGCCAAAGCGGCATGAGGTCAGGCATGGAACAATACATTCGGGAGGGGGGTAAAACAGTAGTGGGCCACAGAGGGGCACAATACAAGAGTGGAGGTCACGGCGCAGAGCATGAGGTCACAGGTGGAAAAATAAAATTCTGGAGGGGGGAAAAAAACAGGAATAGGCAAAAAGGTGGCCAAGACTCGTGTGGAGGTCAGGCAGCGCCACAGCAGCAGATGGGGTAGCAGTGGCCAATGACAAATTTGAAGGTGGAAAAACAGTAGTGGGCCCAGAGGGGCACAATGACAAGAGGGGGGGAGGGACGGCAGCAACAGCATGGCAGAGAGTGGCAAAATGAACGTGTGGATGCTGCCCAAAACCCAGCGGGCAGCACATAGGCCCGAATGCCAAAAATGACAGAGTGGGAGGGGGTGGAAATCCCAGTCCCTGGAAAGATGGGGAAAGGGCACATGGAGAAAGCCCAGATGTGTGGCATGGGGGGGGTGGCAGCATCAGAATGGGCTGAGGCGTTTGAACCCTTTGAACCAGACTCTTTTCTCACTTTTGGGTGAGGGTCATGGCTGATGTAGTCGACCAAGGCATTGGTTGGGGAAATCCTCCGTTCCACGCCTGATTCATCTTGACAAAGGCAGTCGTTTCAATTCCCGTGGACAACGGTTTCCTTGGGGTAACATGGCCCCCCCCGCACGAAACCGCTCGATCCCACAACGGCCGGGCAGGAAGCTTCTCCACTGCAAACTGGAATTGGGGCCACACACCAGTTTGGTTTTGCCCGTAGCCGCGGATTTTCTAACGGGAGTGGCGAGGTTTTCCAAGTAGGTCACCCCTTTTGGGTTCGGGGTCTGCCCACCCTCTGTTTTTGCGGCGATGCCCTCCTACGGGCGGGTGAAGGGGAAGCTGCTCATCGTGATCCAGACTTGGGTTGTGCTGATGAGCTGGTCGCCTTACCCCCCCACCTTTCCCCAGACCCCGGCAGTATACGTGACGCTGAAAAACCCCCCGGCAGACCTTCAAGGGAGGGACACCCCGCCAAGGCAGGGGCCAACTGACTCGGAGGATTTCCCAAAGTATTTGATTTTGTCCTCCCTCTCAGCAGCTGGGAAAAAGGGCCCCCATTTTGGACCGGTAGCGAGGGTCCAATGGGGTGGAGACCCAAAAAACATCTCTCTGGGGGATGTGACTATTCGGCTGCAAGCCAGGCAAACCGCTGCGCGGGCCTCTGCAAAAGTGATCCGAGGGGCTCCCTCCTCCATCTCCACTTTATGCCACGTTGCTTGCGGGTCATCTCCCGTTTTTCCCCTATCTCCCTCCCCCTCCAGCTGCTCCTCCTCTCTTTTCCCTGGGAAAAAAACCATCTTTCAACAGACAATGCTTCGCTTAAATGTCCCCCTCCTCCCCATTCAGTCCTCACCGGGCTCATGTGGCCGCGAATTAGTCCCCCCGTCCCATCCCCTGCCAGCAGATTTTTCAGCACTGTTCCAGGACATGAAGCAGTGGAAAGAGTTATTCAACCCCTATCCTGGGGACTGACAAAAATTTTGGCCCCCCGAATGGCCTCAACAAAAGGGAGGGGTCCCCCTGAACGCCACTGGGTGACATCAAAGTTCACAGGGGGTTTCTCCTTTGGGGGGCCGTCTCAAAAAATCGTTAATGGCCCCTTTTTCTTTCATACAGCGGTCCAAAATGTGCAAGGGGGTGGAATTCCAACGGGGGGAAACATCGCAATCGAGTGTGTTGGGAGGCCGTTCTGCGCTGCAACTCAAGGAGGGGTTTTGGCTTTGTGGAATGGATGAAATGTGCCAGTTTCCTGGAAAATTTTAGAATCTTCTGAAGACGGTGGAAGATTTTTGGAACCTTTCACAACAGATTTAACACGGCGCCCCTGCGGGGGGCCCTTTGGGCCAAACTCCTCGGTGCAGCGCGCACCCGTTTCTCCCATTGTTTTTATCACCATGGTTCCGATTTTCAGTTGGGCACGGAGAAACCACCCCGATTCTTTCGTATACGCGGGCAGTTCCCCCCCGTGTGACTTTTTTGCCGGGAAGCCCGGTGAGAAGCGTGACACGCTGTGCCCCACACATTGGTTGATGGAGCAGTACTTGTGGGGGCTGAAGATGGGGGGGGGAGGGGGAAGAGGCGGACGTTGGGCAGGAGCCGCAGTTGCAAAGTGGAGGAGAAAAGGGGTCTCCTTCCAAGTGTTGGTGTGTGGCAGGAAACACACCCTGGCCTAAAGGACATTACGGCCTGCCTAGTTCAGCTCCAAGTCCGCGCTGCCCCGGCACCTGAACAAATCGATGCCAAGGACGGGCCCACCCCCGTTTACAAATTTTTTTAAGTGCTGGTACTGCCTTTTTGGAAAAAAAATTACGGTTGGAATCTCCATCCGCACAAGCCATTTGTTCTTGAACGGTGAAAAAGTCCACCCTTTGGAAAGGGAGGGACTGCTTACCAACAACTTGGGCAGGGCACGGGCAGCTTCTGCACCTAGGTGGGGGGAGCATAATGTTGTTCTTTGCAATCCCCGCTGAACGACTGCTGGCGCCATGAGTAAAGGACGGAGCATTGGACCGAGTTTATGTAAAAGGAAACACCCCCCTTCTGAGAGGTGGTGGAGCCTTGCTGGCTGCAATGGCATGCGTGCCATGGGCACGTGTGGTTTTCGCGGCGGCAGGGGACCACCCCATTAGCATTTTTTCTCCCGGCACCCGGGTGATCGCTGTGTTGACCGGGGGCCCTGGTGCCAATTTACTCCCCCGGCCACCTTATTTTTTGTCCACAGTTCTATATAACCCTTCGGGTCCTCCGGGGGCTTTGCAAAGAACTGCCACACCACCGATATTGTTTTTTCCGCCAAGCCCCACGATTACTATGCCGCTCTGCCTCCTGGCCCCCGTGCCGACTTTTTTTGGACCTGCGAAGGGGTTTTTATCCCGTGGCCGCTTGCTCCGACCTCACACTGCGCTACCCCGCTGACCACAGCCCCACAACCCACTTGCTGGCTGCGCCCCGCCTGACCCAAACTGGCCCCTCTTTCTGACGTGTTTTAACTTGCTTTACCCGGCTCCCCAAATTTGTCGGCTAATCATCTCGATTTGGTTTTTATCGTCATGCTGTCCTCATCACCAGTCTTGGTTTTTAAGGCTACCCCCCCAACATGACCCCCAGCCACTTCCACATCTAACTTTTTCCACCCCTGCAAGAAGCAGGGGATATTGGGGCCCCCTTTTTCCCCTGGAAGTACTGCTGACTGCCCTCCTCAAAATTTTTCACCTGCTATAATGGTGCTGACCCAACCCCAAAAAGTAGATCTCTGCTGAAAAACCGGATGGGACAGAGGGGGTTGAGGACAGGTGAGGGCCCCTGGCCCCCTCCTGGGCCAGCCAACTAAGGGGTTTTGGGCGCTTTTCCCCCGACTCTTGGCTGGGGTTTTTCAATGTCAAACTGGGGAAGTGGAGACCAGTCAACCCAAACAAGTACCCTTGGGTTCTGAACAACAACGGCGCTAGGGTACATGGCATTGTGGCCTCACCGGTGACCCCTGCTGCGACGTCCCCTTTTGTGCTGCGCCCGGGCCTGCCCAGGGAAAGTTTTTGCCACTGCCACTGCAGTGGGCCTGCCACCTCTCGTCTACAAAATGTTTGTTTTAAAAAGTACACACTGTTGATGAAAAATAATTATTGAAAATACCACCCTTATTTTACTCCAATGAACCCCTAAGAAACTTGGGGAACCCTGGTATAAAATTTCGCTCCACAAAAGGGCATGAAAAATTGACTTGTATGTGCCGTTTTAAAAAAAGGTTTTTATGAATATAAAACACAAACAGGCTTAAATTAAACCCTTTGGAAAAACTAGCTACAGGCAAATGTTTTTTTGGAGGTAAAAAGAACTTTCTTTTAATTTCCACAAAGCAGAAAACATTAAATTTTAAACCCCCGGATCTAAATTGGCAAAAAATGAGAACCAAAAATACCCGCTTTGTACGTGTTAAAATGGCTGTATTTACGGTACAGAAAAACAAAAAACTTATAATTTAAACCTTGGTTTGAATTTGCACAGGCAAAATTTCTTTTATTAGCGGTGGAAAAAGAACGTTCTTTTCAGTGACCACAACACGCAGAACAACGCTTAATTAACCCTGGATCTAAATGCGCAAAAGAATGAGCAACCAAAATAGTTACTGCTTTGAAGCTTGTTAAAATGGTGTGTATTTTACGGTACGCAAAAACAGAAAAAAAATTTAATTAACCATCAGTTGTGAATTATGCTACAGGCAAAAATGTTTTTTTTGGCGGGAAAAGAGGAACGTTTCTTTTTGTAACCACACAGCAAAAACAATACTTAATTTAACCCCTGGATGTAAACTGCACAAAAGAAATGAGAACTAAAAATTACCAGCTTTGTAGCGTGTTTTTAAAATGGCATAAATTTTACGGTACACAAACAACAAACAAAACTTGTAATTAACCTTTGGTTGTGAATTATGCTACAGGCAAAATGTCTTTTTTGGCGGTTGAAAAAGAACATTTCTTTGAGTGACCACAACTAGCAGAACAACGCTTAATTAACCCCTGGATCTTAAATTGCGCAAAGAAGATGAGCAACCAAAAATTACCAGCTTTGTAGCATGTGAAAATGGCGTGTATTTTCCGGTACACAAAACAACAGGAAAAAAACTTGTAATTAACCTTTGCTTTGTGATTATGCTACAGGCAAACAGTCTTTTTTGGCGTTTGAAAAAGAAGTTTTTTTAGTGACCACAACAGCAGGAACAATGCTTATTAACCCCTGGATCTAAAATTGCGCAAAAGAAATGAGCAACTAAAAATTACCAGCTTTGAGTGTGTAAAATGGAGTGTTTTTTGACGGTACACAAAAAACAGAAAAACTTGTAGTTAACTTCGGTTATAATTATGCTACAGGCAAAATTTCTTCTTTGGAGGTGGAAAAAGAACGTTTCTTTTAGTGACCACAACAGGCAAGAACAACGAATGTAATTAACCTGGATCTAAATTTCCGCAAAAGAAATGGCAACCAAAATTACCAACTTTGTAGCGTGTTAAAATGGCGTGTATTTTACAGTACACAACAAAAGAAAAACTTGTTATTAATCTTCGGTTGTAAATTATGCTACAGGAAAAATTTCTTTTTTGGTGGTGAAAAAGAACGTTTCTTTTAGTGACCACATACTGCAGAACAACGCTAATTAAACCCCTGGTATCTAAATTGCGCAAAAGAAATGAGCAACCAAAAATTAAAGTGTATTTGGATTGTAAAAACGCTGTTTCTTTAAATGAATACAACAGGTACCGGCTTAGATAACCCTTGGATATTCAATTGTGCTGTGACGCCAAATACGCATTAATGTATATGCGCTGCATTGACGCACACTGGACTTCAGTTCCAATTACCCCACAAAATCTGAATTAGAACGAAAAGAGAAGAAGTCTCTGAGAACAAGCTGAGACACCCCCCAAAAAAATTGCTGTATAAAAATGAGTTCTTTAGTATCAGCAATCATAAGCGCCGTGGCAGCACCGTTCCTACTCATTACAGTGAGAGCGGTATGAGCTTCCAGCGTCGGGCGCCCGAACTTTATATTATAGTGCGGGGTGAGTCACAGAATCCCGCCGGGTCTCTGATTTGGATTCTTCTCTGACGTTGTCATTACTGGCTATGCCCTTCTTCCTCCCAGAGTTCTTTGCCCCTGTAATCCATGTGCTCGCAGCCATTTTATCAATCAAAAGCACGCTTCGTTACTGCGAGTTCCCCAAACTATCGACTTCGTTCAGAACCGTTAAAAAAATGTTTTCATGATATTCTAAATGAAGTCCAGTTAGTTAGAATCAATTCGCCCATCTCTAGTTATAATTAGTCTTCTAAAGATTAAAACTTTTCCAGAGAGGAAAGAATATCTCTTACATAATCAAATGGCAGAAGTCCACGTTTCATGATGCAATTGCTATTGGTGAGAGCTTCTGCCATTCCGATGTTAGATAACACACAAGAATCTGGTTGCTGCACCATAGAGATGGGAGAAGAATTGATTCTAACGAAGTGGATTCGTTGTAGAATTTCATGGAAAACTTCGGTTCGGAGCGAAAGTCGAGTTTGGGGTACTTCGCCGGGATGAACGAAGTGTGCTTTTGATTGATAAATGGCGTGCGAGCCACATGCGTTAAGTGGGCAAGAACTCTGGGAGGAAGGAAGGGCCATAGCCTACATGACATGTGCAGAGATGAAGCCAATCAGAGAATTCTATAGTGCGGAATTCTGTGTGATGTTCACCGCACTTTTAATTCACGGCGCGACGCTGGGAGCTCATACCGCTCTCACTGTATGATTAGGGAAGGTGCTGCAAGCTGCTATGGATATCTCTTACTTAAAGAACTAATTTTTTTACAGCGATTTATTGGGGGGTGTCACAGCTTGTCTCAGAGATGCTTCTTCTTAAGTTTTCTATTTCAGATTTTGTGGTGTATTGGATCTGAAGTCCAGTGTGCGTCCAGTGCCGCTGCATATGCATTGTCATGCTATCTGCTCCCAGCACATTGATATCCAAGGGTTAGCTAAGCCTGTTTCCTGTTGTATTCACTTTAAAGAAAACAGCGTTTTTACATACAAATACCCACTTCATTTTTGGCTGCTCAATTCTTTTGCGCAAATTTTACACCAGGGGTTAATTAAGCGTGGTTCTGCTGCTGTGGTGACTAAAGAAACGTCTTTTCAACAGCAAAAAGGACTTTTTCCTGTAGCATAAATTCATAACGAAAGTTAATTACAAGTTTTTCTCTTTGCTGTGTACGTTTAAAATAACCACCATAGTAACACGCTACAAAGCTGGAAGTTTTTGGTTGCTCAATGCTTTTGCGCAATTTAGATCCAGGGGTTAATTATGGCGTTGTTCTGCTGTTGACTTAGTCAAAGAAACGTTCTTTTTCACCGCCAAAGAAGCAATTTTGCATGTAGCCTTAATTCATATCCGAAGGTTTAATTTAGACTGGTTTGTGCTTTTACATTCAGTAAGATACACAGTGTTTTTAAACGACAACATACAAGTAATTTTTTCCTGGCCATTTGTGGTGGGCAATTTATTTTCCAAGGGTTACCCAAGCCTTGTTAGTGGGTTCATTTGGAGTCAAATACAGGGTGTGTAAATTCATATCAGATATCTTCGTCTCCAAAAACAGTTTGTCTGGTAATACATTTTAGAAACAACAGTATGTCAGACAGGTGAGGTGGCAGGCTCTTCCATCCTGCGCGTGGCAGAGGACACAACATTCCTGGAGCAGGCCCAGGTCGCAGCACAGCAAGGGGACGTCGCCTAGCAGGGGGTCACTAGGGTGAGGCCACAACTTCCGCTGTCATCTAGCGGCCGCGGTTGTCTCAGCAACCCAATGGTTCTTGAATTGGTTGACTAGGTCATCCAACTTCCTCCCAGATGAACATCTGACAACCCAGCCAAGAGTCTGTGGGAACAGTCAGACACAACCATTAGGTGGGCTGGGCCAGGCGGAGCGGGTCAGCGGCCCTCACCTCGTTCTCTATCACGCCTCTGGTCCATTCCGGTCTCCCTCAGCCAGAGATCTACTATGTGCGTCTGGGCTCAGCGCCACTATATTGCAAGGATGAACAATTTGAGGAGGGTAGTCAGCAGCTACTTGGCAGCGAAGAAATGGGGGACAATATCCCTTGCTTCTTGCCAGTAGCGCAAAGTATAGATGTTGAGAGTGGCATGGGAGGTCATGTTGTAAGTGGTCAGCCACTGCATACCAAGACCGGAGATGAGGACAGCAGTGCGATGAAACACATATTAGATGATGATGTAGCGACGCACTTGGAGCAGGGTGAGGCAAGGGGTTTCATCATCGGTCAGGAGAAGAGGCGTCCGCTTGCGCCGTTCAGGCAGCGGCGCAGACAGCAATAGTGGGTTGTGTGGCCGTTGAGTCAGCAGGATAGCAGAAAGTGTAGAGGTCGGGAGCCAAGCGGCCATGGGTAAAAACCCGCTTCGCAGGTCCAAGAAAGTAGCGGCACAGGGCTCAGCGAGGGCAACACCGGTAGTAGTCAAGTTGTCGGTAAAATCAGTACTCGGCGGTGAGTGTGGGCAGTTCTTTGCTAAGACACGGAGGTGCCGAATATGGGTAATAAGTAGAATCTGTAGGCAGGAAAAGTGAAGCGTGGATATGGAGCTAACATTGGCACACGGCCCTGCATCAACACATGCAGCAAACACCAATCCGGTGGTCTGGGAGAAAGTGGCTTTAGACTGTGGTGGTCAATCCTGGCCGCCGCCGGCAACAGCAGCAGCAGGCAGTGGCCCGCATGCCATTGCAGCCAGAGGTTTCAAGGCTCCACAAACCTCTGCAGATGGGAAGCTGTTTATCTTTGACATATCTCCCGGTTCAGATGCTCCTGCTCCCTCAATACTCATGGGCATAATCGTTCAGCGGAGGGCGATTGCAATAGAGACAACCATTATGCGTCCAACATCCTAAGGTGCAGAAGCTGATGTGCTCCTGTCCAAGTTGTGGTACTGCCGTCCCGCCCTTTCCAAATTGTGTACTCGGCACCGTTCGAGAATAATGGCTTGTGCGAGCAGAGAGGTTTGGAGAGTTCCGAGACGTAATTTATTTTCCAAAAAGGCGTACCGTCACTTTCATTAAATATGTAGAACAGAAGGGGGGCCTGTCCTTGGCTTATCAGTTTGTTCCAAGGTGCACGGGGCAGCGGCGGAAGGTCTGGACTGTAACTACGGTCAGGGCCAGTAATGTCCTTTACGGTTGTCAAATCTTCAG
>JAODAL010081404.1:0-11916 GCA_025379985.1 Phyllomedusa bahiana | reverse complement strand
AAATTTTTTAAAGGAGTACAAGATTTTTAGCAGTTAGTGGCGGATTCATTTTTTTTTTTTAAAAACCCAAAAACACTTTGGGCTTATTGAACTTTTACAATTTTTGCCCCTACGACCCTTTCCCAAACATATTATAATTTTTAAAGAGGACATAACTGTTTAAAATAAATAGTTACCAACACAAAACTAAACATCAAAACCTTTTTAACTACAGCGCCCCGCACAGGCATTTTTCCTTCCCCAGTGTGAGGGGCTTTCCCCTAATTTGGGGTTGGGGGGTGTACACTCCCCTATGTGGTACCATGGCCCCCCCTGGAGTAAACTTTCCCGGGTTAGGTGGCTCGGGGGCCCAAAGGGCCCCTGCGATCTGTGACCCCCCCCGGGGGGGTGAGGGGGGGGGGGGGGGGGGTTTTGGGGGGGCAGTTAACCCCCGTTGGGTTTTTTTCCTGACCAGGGGCGGGGGGATCCTGGGGGCTCCCATGGTTTGCGACCCCCCGGGCTTTTTTAAAGCAAATCTCGAACCACCCATGTGAGATGTCTAAAAGGGAAAGAATGGGTGGGTTTCCCCTTTCCCTGGTTTGCCCCAGTGGTGTCAAGTCACCTATGGGGGTCGTCCCCAGCCATTTGCCCCGCTCCCAGGAACCACGAGTTTTTCCCAAAAAACTTTTGGAAATAGGGTTGTTTTTTTTTTAAATGAAAGGGATTGATAACGGGCCCCCCAAAATATCGGGGAAATTTTTTTTCTCGTCTTTCTTTCTTTTTGTTTGCGGGGGCCCCACCCAATCCTTCCTCAGCGGGAAAAAAAACCACTTCCCCGGAATAAATCCATATTTTGGGCCCCCCAGGGTTTGGAAACCATCCCGTGAGAATGGCTTTCCCCCCCCACGCGCTAAAATATAGAGCAGATGTAATTTTCCCTGCCACTGATTTTGGGGCCGCCCCTCTACAGTCCCCAAAAACGCCCATGAAGCCATAGGGGGCGAAATGGCAGTTCCCCCATTTTTTTGCCTGTAAGTTTCCAAAATTCTTTTCCAGTAAATTTGAGCCCCCCGGACACTCCCAAAAGGGAGTGGGGATAGGGGCTGCCCTTTGGGGAGGGACATCTAAAGCATTAAAACTGAGTTGTAGAAATTTCCCCTTTTTTAAAAACCCCTGATCGGGGGAAAGATATCAAATTTTGGGAAAAATTTTTAAAAAACTGCATCTCAAAGTATCTAACCGAGGGAAGATACTTAAGGGCCATGGATATGGGGTTGGGTTTTAAGGGTGAGGGTCGGCCCGCCCGTGCCGGGTCCCCTTTTTTCCGCCCATTTTTAGTTTTTGTCAGGGCCGCGGTAGGGCCCCCCCCCAATTCGTAAATATTTAAATGGGAAATGGACCCGTAGGGGGCCTTTCCGGTAAAAAGGGGCCCGAAGGTTAAAAAAAACCCCGAATGTGGAGGGCCCATTTCCCCCTTTGTCATTAAACCCCAATTTTTTTCCCCACAATAAACTGGTGGCCCCGCCTAAATTGGAAAAAAAAGGGGATAGTGGGTATCCCGGGAAAAACGTTTTCCCCAGTTCTGCATTTGGGAAAAAGGAGTAGGGTTACTGGAATTTTTTCCAAATGGGTTTTAAAATTACCAAGGGCCCTGCCTGTGTAGTTGTTTAAAGAACCCCCTTTCGGGCCCCGCCTCCCCGAAAGTCTGGGGTTTTGTAATAGGGATCGGTATATAGAACAAGTATGATGTCGATAGACCCTCATGCTGCCTAATTTTGTTCCACGGCCCGCCATATTGGGCATGAGCAGGGTGTTATTGCGTGCATCTTGTGGATGCTGGCAAACGGTAGGTGGAAGAAAGTTTATTTAGTGTGATCTCCCGGTATGAACACGGTGCCAGAGTACTCATGAGGTGTTGTGACATATCACTTGTCTTCGCACCGTTTGGCCCAATCTGAGAAATAACGCGCCAGGGCCGCCAGGTTATAGAGTCGAACATTAGGATCCCAAACCCCCATCGACTTCGGAGGCTGTAGTATGTGGAAAGGGATGCGGGCGCGGCACCTCCCCAGATGAAGCCGCGACGGTACAGCTTAGAGATAATTTTTTCCTCTTTCGGTCGCAGGTACAGTGGCAACATTCGGAGGAGGAGGTATAGTAAGCGTGGAAACTCTGTCATACTTAAGGAGATTCACTCTTCCATGAAGGTGGGAGGGGGACATGCTCCCATTTTTTTAGGGTCTTGCTGTAGGTTCGAGATATATTTTTTGCAGGGTGTAACTCATGTAGTCGGGTCCGGGTCCTAGATAGCTGTATACCAAGGTATTCAGGGAGGAGGATGCACCATTTAATAGGGTGTGATGTGGCCCATAGCGGTTTTGCGGGGCTACCTTAGGAGCTTTCCACTCACTTTTTTTCTACATTGATGATTATTATCCGATAGCCCGCCTTTATCTCGTATTTCTGCTTTAGGATGCCGCCCAGTGTCCGCTTTGGGTCAGACAGAACCATCAAGAGCATGAGTCATCCGCATACGCGATTTTATTTTAGTCTTTGCCTTTAAAATTAATGCCTTGGAATCGTGGGATTGAGAGATGTAATATAAAAGAGGTGTCTTGGGAGAGATTAAACAAAATAGGTGAAAGGGGGACAACCTGTTTTGCTCCCCTAATTAGGTACAATAGTGCGGGAATGCGGTGACCGATGTTAGCAGTAGGGATGTGGGTACAATTCGTGTGTACAAAAGATCAAGAACGGGAGAAAGCCGAAACCAAACCCCCGGCACCTGCCGTGGTGGACGGCGAGAAACGGCAACGCCACTTTGTCAAAGGCTTTTTCCGCCATCCAGGCTAAGAGTGAGATTGGGAGACCGGTTTGAGCTGGGTTTGGGCCGCACTGGACTGCCCGTCGCGCCACATGACATTTCTAGTAGAGTGGTCGGTCTCCCTAACAAACCCCGACTAATGGTGGTTGGTTAATCTGGGGGAGGAAGATTTGGTGCCGTTTGGCAATTATTTTAGCTATATAAAAGTTTTTTAATCTAAATTTCAGGAGGGAGATTGGACGTATGTTCTGTTATCTGAGTAGGATCTTTTTAGGTTTTAAGAGGAGAGTCGTCCTGGAATCCAAGAACGAGGTCAAACTTCCGAGTTCTCCTAGTATAGAGATTTATATAGTTTTTGTGAGAATAGGGGATGAGTTCGGACTGAGAATTTTATAGTATTCGGCTGAAAAAGCCGGTTCTGGGGCCTGGGGTTTTCCGTTGGCAGATGAGGTTATCGCGATGCGAACCTCCTCCCTCTCAATGGGGCCCTTTCTAGCCCCGTCACGTTGCTCATCTGTGATTCCAGGATGATTAATACCACTCCAGGAAACTCGGACACTTTTTTTGTTCGTCATATGGAGTAGCACTATAAAGGGATATAGTAATCAGGTAAAGGATCTTTCAATTGACTCTGGGTCTGTGAGGGATAGATCCGTTGCCGGCATTTGATGGAAGAAATTGGGGGGCGCCGTTCTCCATGGTTTGGTGAGGTCGCTTAAACGCCTGCCGTTTACCGTGGTCTACCTCCCATCTATAAATTTTGTTTGGGTGGCCTGGACATGCATGTGTGCCTGGCCCCGCAGAAAGCTTCTAGTAGGCTGGGGTTTCCCCTATTTGGGAGATTTTAAATGGAGGGGGGGGGACTTATGTGCCTCCTGTGCATGGTGGACGTTAAAGTATTCCCTGAATTTTTTTTTTGAGTGTCACCGCGGCCCGGCCGGGCCCCCCCAAAGGCCCTTCGGGTGGGGAGCCTTTAAAATTTTCCCTGTGCGGGGCCGTGTTAAACCTCTGTCCCGGTCCGGGTTCAGCCTATGGCCGTCATGACTCCCAGAAGTTGGGGTTAGGTAAAGGAAATTCCCGGGGGGGGGGGCCGAGCGCCTAACTCCCCACAAAATTTTTTCTCGTTTGATGGGGGCACATGCGGCGCCCCCCATATGCCAACAGGGCTCAGCACCCCTCCATACGGTTCAACAGCGCGGCGCCCCCTCTATGTCAAAGGGGCGCACAGTGTGCACAGGCTGGAGAGGAAACTGGAGCGGAGAATAAGCCCCCGCCGGGTTTTCCTTATTAAAGCATTGGGCTTTTTTGATTTTGTGCGTGACGAGAAGCGCCCCGGGGGCGGGCCGCGGCCCGCAGAGCGCATTTTTGCAAGCATCCTTTACGCTGAACAACCTAGGGGGTGCGGCTGTACGGGAAGGAAGCGCCATGATTTTAACTCCAACCCGCTGAGGGGCCTGGCGAGGGCTTTTTGGGAACCCCCCCGCGAGCGCAACTCCCTGAGGGCGGCGGCCGCGCACCATTCTCCCAGAGGGCGGCGGCCGCGCACCATTCTCCCAGAGGGCGGCGGCCGCGCACCAGTCTCCCCGAGGGCGGCGGCCGCGCACCATTCTCCCAGAGGGCGGCGGCCGCGCACCATTCTCCCAGGGGGCCCGGGGGGCCCCGGGGCACCATTCTCCCAGAGGGCGGGGGGGCCGCGCCCTTTCCCCCCAGATGGCGGGGGCCGGCACCATTCTCCCAAGGGCGGGGGGCCGCGCCCTTTTCCCCCAGGGGGGCGGGCCCGCGCCCTTTTCACCAGATGTAAAGAGCCCCGGAGGGGGGGGGTTTAGGTTATACTTCACCCCACCAAATGCCCCGCCGAGCCCTGCCAGCCCAAGCACGGGGCGCGGGCCTCCGGGCTCCTGCTGGGAACCTGACCGGGGGACCGGGCCCACGTGGCGCAGCCCCCGGGGGCTCCTGCTGAGACCTGACCCAGGCCCGGGCACGTGGCGAGCCTCCAGGTCCTGTTTGGGCCCCGACCAGCCAGGCAGTGGCGCGGCCTCCGGGCCCCACCCGGACCTAAACCAAAACCAGGACGGGCCAGCCCCGGGCCCCGCTGAGACCTGCCAGGACCAGGCCGTGGCGCACCCTTTCCACCGGGTTTTTTTTCCCTGCTTGAGGCCCTGCCCAGGACCAGGCACTTGGCCAGCCCCAGGCTCCTGCTGAGGCCTGCCAGGCCCAAAGGCACGTGGGCAGCCCCCGGGCTCCTGCTGGGGCCCTAAACCCCCCCCAGGCCCCGTGGCCAGCCTCCAGGCCCCTGCTGGGCCTAAACCGGGGAACCAGGCACGGGGTTTGGCACCCTCCGGGCCCCTGTGAGGCCTACCAGGACCAGGCCTGGCGCAGCCCCCCGGGTTTCCAGCTGGGGCCCCTGACCGGGAAACCAGGCATTTGGTCGGGCCTCCGGGCCCCTTTGTGGGGCCTGCCCAGGCCCAAAGGCACGGGGGCGAAACCCCTCGGGCTCCTCCCTGGCCCTTTAAACCAGGCCAGGCACGGGGGCGCAGCCCCCGAGCTCCTGCTGAACCTGACCGGCACTTGGCGCGCCTCTGGGTCCTGCTGAGCCCTGACCAGGCCCCGGCACGTGGCGCGGGCCTCCGGGCTCCTGCGGGAACCTAAACCAGGCCCGGGCATTGGCGAAAGCCTCCGGGGGCCCCGCTGAGGCCTAAACCAGGGACCAGGCACTTGGCGCAGCCGGGGGGGGCTCCTGCGAACCTGACCGGCCCCGGCACGTGGCGCACCCTCCAGGCTTTGCTGGGGCCCTGCCCGGGACCAGGCACTTTGGTGCAGCCTCCGGGCTTTGCTGAGACCTGACCAGGCCCCTTCACGTGGCCACCTCCGAGCTCCTCCCTGAGACCTGCCCAGGCACGTGGCCCCGGGCTCGGGGTCCATCTGGGGCCCTAAACCGGGAAACCGGGCCCCGTGGCCCCAGCCCCCGGGGCTCCTGCTGAGACCTGACCAGGACCGGGCACGGGGCGAAAGGCCTCGGGGGCCCTGGAGACCTAAACCAGGACCGGGCCCACGTGGCCCCCAGCCCCCGGGGCCCCCTTGAGGGGGGACCGGGACCCAGGCACTGGCCGCCCCCGGGGCTCCTGTGGCCCTGCCCAGGACCGGGGGCACGGGGCCCCACCTCCGGGCTCCTGTGATCCGACCAGGACCGGGCCCCGTGGCCACCCCTCCAGGCCCCTGCTGGGGCCGGGACCAGGACCGGCACGGGGCGCAGCCCCCGGGGCTCCTGCTGAGACCTTCCGGGGCCCGGCACAGGCGGCCAGCCCCAGGCTCTCGCTGAAACCGACCGGGGGACCAGGCCCGTGGCGCACCCCCCCCCCTCCAGGCTCTCACCGAGCCCTGACCAGGACCAGGCACGGGGCGCAGCCCCCGGGCCCTTTTTGCTGAGACCTGACCGGGCCCGGGCGTGGCGCACCCTTTCGGGGGTCCTGCTGGGGAACCGCCAGGGACCACGAAAGTGGAGCAGCCCCCGGGGGCTCCTGCTGAGACCTGACCAGGACCAGGCACGGGGGCCCCAGCCCCCGGGGGTTTCCTGCGGGGCCCTGACCAGGACCGGGCCCAGGGTGGCGAAAGCCCCCGGGCTCCTGCGAGGCCTAAAACCGGGGACCAGGCACGTGGCGCGCCTCCGGCTCCGCTGAGCCCCTGACCGGGAAACCAGGCACGGGGGCCCACCCTTTCCGGGGCCCCTGCTGGGGCCTGCCCAAAGGACCAGGCACGTGGCGAGCCCCCGGGCTCCTGCTGAGACCTGCCCAAGGCCCCGGGCACGTGGCGCAGCCTCCGGGTCCTGCTGGGGACCTGACCAGGACCGGGCCCACGGGGCGAAACCCCTCCGGGTCCTGCTGAGCCCCTGACCAGGACCAGGCAGTGGCCCCACCCTCCGGGTTTCCTGCTGGGGGCCTGCCCGGGCCAGGCACGGGGCGCGGGCCTCCGGGCTCCTGCGAGGCCTGACCAGGCCCGGGCCCCGGGGCCCGCAGCCCCGGGCTCCGAAAACCTGACCGGGCCCAGGCCGGGGCGAGCCTTTGGGGCTCCTGCTGGGGCCCTTTAAACCAGGCCCCAGGCAGGGGCGCCGCCTCAAGGATGTTCTGGGCAATAAATCTTATCAGAGAAAACAGACGCCAAAATCCACCCATTAACCCTTCAATCCCCTGGGGGCCAAAGGCGTGGGGGGAAAAAAACCATCGGCAAAAAACCGCAGCCCCCAAGGACAAGAACAGGAGCGCATCAAAAAGAGGTAATAGGAAAGAATTCCCCCCTCACCCTTCCCTTATTCCTCTCCCCTCTTACCTCATACGAGGGGCTGCTGAGAAGTCTTTGGCTTTACCCAGAAACCATAGGAAGATGAAACTTTCCATTATGGCCACAGACGTCTTACATTGGTTTTTTCCAGTTCTAGAAGGGTTTTGGTTTTGCCCAGAGCAGTCGTCCATTGCACCCGGCGCAGAAAAAGGTTTAAATTTGGAACCCTTTAGGTGTTTCTCCAGGTTTTGGGGGGAGGGTGGACCTGGGGAATAAGGTGGGGGGGTCTCCCGAGTTTTTCGCAGGGGTTTTGGGGGGAGGCACAAACAATTCAGAGAATTCCCTGATGAAGAACCCGCCCCAGACGCCGCGTGACAATGGGGGAGCGCGGTTTGCCAAAGCTGCAAAACACAAAAAAAGTGAAAAACATGTATTAAAAACGTTCATGGGGATGTCACACCCCTTTTCCATAGAAACGAAAAAACGCAAAGGCTTCCAGCAGCCCCCGTCCCTTTTCCCGGACTGCAGGGGGGAACCCCCCCAGGGTCTTGGTGTTACCTTGGGGCGCAGGGGAAAAACTACGCCCTCATCGTTTAGGTTACATGGGGGCTGCAGGTGACATCAATCCATTATCTGTGGTTTTACATAGGGCTGCAGTTTACATCTAACCCCCATTATCTTGGGTACTTTTTACGCAGGGACATCTACTCCATTATCTGTGGTGTTAAAAGGACGGGCAGGGCATCTACCCATTATCTGGGGTGTTACATAGGACTGAGGGACACCCACCCATTTTTTGTGTTTACATAGGACTGCGGGGACATCACCCCCAAATTGTGGGGTTACATAGGACGCAGGGGAAATCACTCCTTATTTTGGTGTTACATAGGATGCAGGGGACATTACTCCATTTTTGGGGGTTTTTAAAGGCTGCGGGACATGTATTCCATTATCTGGGGGGTTTACATAGGATGCAGGGGACGTTCCTTTAATTGGGGGGGTTACATAGGACTCGGGGACATGACCCATTATCTTGGTGTTCATGGGACTGCGGGGGACATCTACCCCATTATCTGTGGTTTACATAGGACGAGGGGAATGTACTCCTTTTTCTTGGGTTACATAGGACTGCGGGGGACACCATTCCATTATTTGTGGTGTTACTGGGGACGAGGGACATCTACTCCATTATCTGTGGGGTTCATGGATGCGGGGACATCTACCCATTTCTTGTGTTACATAGACTGCGGGGGACTCTATCCATTATCTGGGGGTTAATGGGATCGGGGGACATCTACTCCATTATTGGGGGTTTTAATAAGGATGCAGGGGACATTACTCCATTATCGTGGGTTACAAGGACTGCAGGGGACATCACCCATTATCTGTGGGTTACATAGGACTGCGGGGGGACTCTACCCTTATCTGTGGTGTTCATAGGACTGCAGGGGACATCTACTCCATTATCTGTGGTGTTACATAAGACTCAGGGGACATGTACCCATTATCTGGGTGTTTACATAGGACCGGGGGGAATGTACTCCATTACGTGGTGTTACATAGGACTGCAGGGACCCCCTTTCCATTTTTTTGTGGTTTTACATAGGACTGCGGGGGACATCTACTCCTTATCGTGGTGTTACATAGGAGCAGGGGACATCACCCCATTTCTGTGGGTTTCATGGGACTCGGGGGAATCTACCCCATTTATGTGGTGTTAATAGGACTGCGGGTGACACTCCCCCAAATATCTCTGGTGTTCATGGGAAGAGGGGACATCTACCCCATTATCTGTGGGTTACATAGGACTGAGGGGAATGTCTCCATTACTCTGGGTTACATGGGCTGCAGGGGACATTTTACTCCTTTTATCTGGGTGTTACTAGGACTGCGGGGGACTGTACTCCATTACTGTGGGTTACTAGGACTGCAGGGGACATCTACTCCATTACTGGGGTTTTCATAGGACTGCAGGGAAATCTACTCCATTACGGGGTTTTTACATAGGACTGCGGGGGACACACTCCATTATCTGGGGTTTGTTACAAGGTGCAGGGGACATCTACTCCATTATCTTGGTGTTACGGGGACTGCAGGGGACATCATCCATTATTGGGGGGTTCAGGGGACTGCAGGTGACATCTACTCCATTATCTGGGGGGTTTACAGGGGATGCGGGTGACATTACCCTTTATCTGGGGGTTTTACATGGGACTGCGTGACATCTACCCCATTATCTGGGGGGTTACAGGGGACGCGGGTGACTCTACTCCATTATCTGTGGGAAAATAGGACGCAAGTGACATGTGCTCCATTAAAGGGGGTTAATGGACTGGGTGACATCACCCCTTATCTGTGGTGTTACATGGGGACTGCAGGGACATCTACTCCAAATCTGTGGTGTTACATGGGACTGCTGACTCAAACCCCATTATTTTTTGGGTTACATAGGACTGCAGGTGACTTTACCCCATTATCGGGGGGTTACATGGGATGCAGGTGACACTACTCCATTATCTGGGGGGTTTACATGGGACTGCGGGTGACTTACCCATTATCTGGGGGTTACTAAAACTCGGGGGACATCTCCATTATTTATGGTGTTACATAGGACGCGGGGGACATGAACTCCTTTAATCTGTGGTTTTTACATAGGACTGCAGGGGACATCCCTCCATTATCTGTGGTTTTACAAGGACTGCAGGGGACACCCACTCCATTATCTTTTGTGTTGCATAGACTGCAGGAACATCTACATGACCTGTGGTGTTACATAGGACTGCAGGTGACATCTACATGGATCTGTGGTGTTACACAGGACTGCAGGGGACATCTACATGACCTGTGGTGTTACACAGGACTGCAGGGGACATTAATGGATCTGTGGTGAAAACAGGACTGCGGGGGACAAAAAGGGATCGTGGTGTTACACACGACGCAGGGGACATCACATGGATTGGGGTGTTAACAGGACGCGGGGGACATTACATGGATCTGTGGTGTTACACGGGACTGCAGGGACTTTACAGGATCTGTGGTGTTACACAGGACTGCGGGGGAATCTACAGGATCTGGGGGGTTAAAGGGAAATGCAGGGGACACCTACATGTATCGGTGGTGTTACACAGGACTGCCGGGGACATCTACATGGATCTGTGGTGTTACACACGACTGCAGGGGACATCTACATGGATCTGTGGTGTTACACAGGACTGCAGGGGACATCTACATGGATCTGTGGTGTTACATAGGACTGCAGGGGACATCTACATGGATCTGGGGTTTTAATGGGGACGCAGGGGACATCTATAGGCGGCGAGAGCATTAACGCCGCGGGATCACGGGCGCCCTGCCCAGCACACGCACGGGCCCGGGGCGGACCAAATCCCCCGCAAGGTTTACAGGCGCGTGCGTAGGGGCGGGGCAGGCGCGGTGTAAGCCGCGCTGTGATTGGCGGCGGCAGCTCTGCAATCGTTACTCGGCAGTGCCGCGCTCTGCGATTGGTCGCGCTGTAGCCGCAATGCGGCAGGTCGGGGCGGGGGGCCCCCTGCTGGCGGACCCGAGGTCCGGGGCCTCCCAGGAATTGACGGAGGGGGACCCGGGACGGGGGCGGGGCCCTGCACAACACACACACACACTGGCGGGGGGGCGGAGCCTGGCAGGGGGGGCGCGGCCTGCACACATTGAGGGGGGGGCGGAGGGGACACGGGGGCGCGGCGGGCACTCATTGGGCGTGGGGCGGAGCCTGGACACGGGGGCGCGGCCTGCACACACTGAGCGGGAGGCGGAGCCTGGACACGGGGGCGCGGCCTGCACACACTGAGCGGGGGGCGGAGCCTGGACACGGGGGCGCGGCCTGCATATATTGAGCGGGGGGGCGGAGCCTGGACGCACTGAGCGCTGCCTCTGCTCCTCTCTCGCCCTCCGCGGGGCTCTGCGTTCACACCGCGCGGTGTCGGTGCAGTTTTCGCCGCCTTCATTCCCAGCAGCTGCGTCCAGGTCCCTAACTGTGCGGAAAGGTTTCCGGTGACGCCTTCTGGATACAGACACCGAGCGATCACTTTCCAACAGTTCAGAGAAGGGAGAGAAGCTGCTGAGAATAAAGATAAGGAGTCCCTGGAGCTCAGAGAAAACTGCGCCGTGTGAACGCAGCAACTGACCGGGAACCGAGGGCCCCGCCGCCCCGCCGGGGAAAACCCCCCGCACTGACCCAGGGCCCCCCCACCTCACCGGGAACCCCCCCCCCCCCCCCACCGACCGAGGGCCCCCCCCCAGCCTCACCGGAACCCCCCCCCCCCTGCACTGACCGAGGGCCCCGCCGCCTCCCGGAACCCCCCCCCCCCCGCACTGACCAGGGCCCCGACAGCCCAGGAACCCCCCCCCCCGCACTGACCCAGGGCCCCCCCACCTCACCGGGAACCCCCCCCCTGACCGAGGGCCCCGCCAGCCTCACCGGGAGCCCCCCCCCCCCACCCCTGACCGAGGGCCCCGCCAGCCTCACCGGAACCCCCCCCCCACTGACCGAGGGCCCCCCCCCTGCCGGAACCCCTCCCCCCCCCCCAAGGCCGAGGGCCCCCCCGCCCCCCGGAACCCGCCCCCCGCACTGACCGAGGGCCCCCCACCTCACCCAACACCCCCCCCCCCCCCCCCCCTGACCCAGGGCCCCGCCGCCTCACCGGAACCCCCCCCCCCCCCCCCCCACTGACCGAGGGCCCCGCCACCTCACCGAACCCCCCCCCCCCACACTGACCCAGGGCCCCGCCAGCCTCACCGGGAACCCCCCCCCCCCCCCGCACTGACCAAGGGCCCCGCCAGCCTCACCGAAAAACCCCCCCCCC
>JAODAL010081403.1:0-11916 GCA_025379985.1 Phyllomedusa bahiana | reverse complement strand
CCGGGACCCTAAGAACCTCCCCCTTCCCTGGCTCACACAGAATGAATCCCACATGCCCCTTTTTTGAGGGCGTGTCTGCAGAGAGAGAAGATACCCCCTTCTGGGAGGAGAAACACACCCCTATTTCACAAGCTCTGCTTAAAACCAGAAAAAAAAAAAAAAGGCTGCAAAGCGGGAACAGAAAAACCCTTTTTAAAGGTGGTGGGGCACCGCCAGAGTAGAACACGGGTTCGATGGCTTTCACCCGCCCCTGGACGCGGGTTTCTCGGCTGGCAGCCTGCCGCGAGGAGATCTCGGGGAGCTAGGCAGCGTAAACGGCGTGAGAGGTCACGCCGTTAAAACGTCGCAGCTCCCGAGTTGGCGCAAGGACCGTGGGACGTGGGGTGGTAATTTTTTTTTATTTAACAATAGCTGCTACCTGGTTATGGGGGCACTGTTGGTATGGGGGGACTGTTGGTCCTGGGGGGACGTCTGGTACGGGGGGGGACTGCCCGGCTACATGGGGGCACTGCCTGGCTACAAGGGGGGTGCCTGGCTATGGGAGCACTGCCCTGGTAAAGGGGGACTGCCTGGTATGGGGGCCTGCCTGGCTATGGGGGCACTGCCCGGCTACAAGGGGGAACTGCCGGCTACAAAGGGGAACGCCAGGTACTGGGGCACTGCCTGGTACAAGGGGGGACTGCCGGGTACAAGGGGGCCTGTCTGGCTATGGGGCACTGTATGGCACAATCCGGCTAAATGGGGCATCCGGTAAAATGGGGCATGCCTGGGCCATGGGGCACCCTTACTGGGGGAACTTTTTCTTGGGGCCCTGCTTGGAAAATTCATTTACCTGGTATAAAATTCCCTCCTAAGGACATTACCTTTAAAGGGCATCAATGCTATAAGGGACTATTATGGCATAAACTAAACCCCCCAAAAACCAATAAATACTGGCATTTTTAAAAAATATTTCCTCAAAGGGAAATAAAACCCTAAAAAAGGGCAAAAATTTTCATAATCCAAAAACCTTTTTTAAAAAAATAAAAAAGGGGGACAAACCCCAAAAACCAAAACCTTTTAAGGGTAAAAAATGCCCCCGGGGACGGGCCTTTCTAAGGGGCCAAACCATGGAGGGCTGGGTTTGGGGGGGGGGGGTATAATAAATTGGGGAGAAAAGGGGGGTAAATTGAGGTATAAGAGTTTGGAAATTTTCATAAAGAGATGTGGGCCGGGAGAAGAATTTATCCCCTTGGGAAATGGAGAAGGGGAAAAAAAGGAAAAGAAAAAATTTCAAGAATCTCAGCCCCGGGATTAATTTTATGTAAGTTGTATGTCTGCAGAGTCTGTGTACAGTTGGTATGCACCACTGTATGGTCACTGTATGGGGGTAATATAGGTTGTAGTATAATGGTTTGTATTCAGTAATGGTCAGTTTGTATTATTCAGTCACTATATGGTGGTGATATGTGGTCATGGTGTGGTGGTATTATTCGGTCACTGTGTGCTGGTGATATGTGTTCTTAGTAGGACATTGGCACCATTAGCCTGGGATTCTAGTTGATGTAGCGGTGTTATTTGGTAACTGTATCACTATTATTTATGTAGCACATTGTGATAAAGCTTGTTGTATATTTTAGTTTTAGTTGATGGTGATGCACTGTGTTTCATTGTGGTGCATTATGTTACGGAAGGAGGACGGGGGGGGGCGAAATCTCTTCACCTCGCCCTGAGTGAATTTTAGCCTAGGAACGGCCCTGGGAGCACCTTTCCCACTTCTTGTAATTTTATACATTCTACTTTCACCATAGAGCGCACCCTCTGTGTTTTTGTTTCATTTATATTTCTACATTTAAAAACTACAAATTGTCCTCCAAAAAAAAAAAACAAGCCCTCATAAGTCTATGTAGACGCAAATAAAAAAGTTATGGCTCTTGGAAGGCGGGAAGGTAAAAAAGGAACATGACTTAAAATGAGAAAAAATAATAATATCGCTGCGGCAGGAAGGGGGTAAACATCCAATTTTCCTTGACCAATTTTTACAGCTACTCAAAACCTCGCAAAATTCTACACCGCTAAATCCCAGATCCGCAGCGAAATCCGCAACTTATCGTTTTCTCTTATGTACATTAGTAATAATCTGATCTAAAATCCGCAACAAATCTGCACCGAAATCTACTCCCCAATGTGGATCATGCAGCGCTGCCGTCCTGTGTGTATCGACCCCAACAGCTCATGCAGCCACAAATTAGACGTGTAGGGTTTTAAATTTAAAAAAAAAACAAAAAAAAAACTTTCCTTCTGTGACATTATTAATCAGTATTTTTTTTTATAAACTTTATTGAAATTTGCAATTTCCCTGTATATAAAAATAGACGTAATGAACATTTGTGTAGTCGGTATCTCCACCCTCCCAGCCCCAAATAACAAAAAACCCCTAATGCACTGATTCACCCGTATCCGAGGAGGACGTCCAGTTACTCCATGCAGTGTAATATTCTGTATAAGACTTTGTTCAAACCATAGAGTTTAATGTGGAACTTGATGCAAATTCCGGGTCGGACTCAATGTTAAAATCCTTGTGAACACCGACTCCCATTCATTTGATTGGACACAGTGAACTCCATGCGGATTTTCACGGATTTTGAATCCATCGTCTATTCTTTGCAACAGACTCTCCTGCTTGACTCGTGTTGGCCTCAATGATATGGGGCTGACCCACAAATCGGAGACGAATACCCCCTTGGATTTCTGCCAAGCATTACACATTGGATTTTTTTCCACTTGGAGAAACTGATTAGATAGAGAGCAGGGAGTGACCTCACCATGGTTGGAAGGGACCAGAGTCTTTATCTCTAACAAGATTAGCTTGTTTAACTTTGATAAGCAATGGTTGGCACTCCTTGGAGCTCTGTAGGTTTGTTTACTACTGATGAAATCTCCTGCACTTATGTCACTGTGGCGCTCAGCTAGTTATAGAGGAGCTAAATATGCTAATCACCTTCATAGACCCGCTGTCTGCAATAATTTAATAGGATTTATTTATTTATTTTTACATTTTATGACTTTGATTTTATTCTTCCGGCAAGAAAATGTTACTTACTTTAAAAAAAAATAATAAAAAAACAGTTTGTGTGTAAACTGGAAAGGTTATTGGAGTTAAGGATAATGGGATGATGACATAATTCCGTGCTGTGTCTTATCAGCAGGACAGAAGATTGTTTATCTTTTTTTAATTACAAAATTAACCCTTTAGAGCTCTGAAACCTACTGCCTGAATGTTAAAATTCCTCCATCACCAAAGTCCCTCTAACAGGCTCAGCTAGGAATACCAGAGTGTGAAATGTTGGTCACTGCTATAGAACTTCCCACAGCCTGAACAGAAAGTGGGAGCCTGAAGCTGTAGAACCTTCAACAACCTGAACAGGAAATGGGAGCCTGAAGCTGTAGAAACTTCTACAGCCTGAACAGGAAGTGGGTGCCTGAAGCTGTAGAACCTTCTACAATCTGAACAGGAAGTGGGTGCCTGAAGCTATAAAACCGCCTAGAGCCTGAACAGGAAGTAGAACCCTCGGGCTGTAGAACCACCCTCAGCCTGAACAGGAAATGGAAGCCTGAAGCTGTAGAACCATCCACAGCCTGAACAGGAAATAGAAGCCTGATGCTGTAGAACCACTCACAGTCTGAACAGGAAGCGGGAGCCTGAAGCTATAGAACCACCCTCAGCCTGAACAGGAAATGGGAGCCTGAAGCTGTAGAACCATCCACAGCCTGAATAGGAAGTGGTAGCCTGACACTATTGAACCACCCTCAGCCTGAAGAGGAAATGGGAGCCTGATGCTGTAGAACCACCCACAGCCTGAACAGCAAGTGTGAGCCTACAGCTCTAGAACCACTCACAGCCTGAACAGGAAGTGGGAGTCTGAAGCTGTGGAACCATCCTCAGCCTGAACAGGAAGTGGGATCCTGAAGCTGGCAGTAAAGAGAAGGCTCTGTAAAACAGCCGGATAAGATAACCCCTTTAATGTCTGATCAGTTGTGTAGAATAAAGAGCGTGGCCCCTTCGTTTATTTTAGAGGTCGCCACCTGGTGACCGAGGGCTCGGTGGGCCTCACTTCCTTTTGTGGAGCCCCAACCAAACGATGGAGCTCATAATCCACGCACCCTTTCTAGATGTTCAAGTTCAGCTCTGACTTTTGCGTATGTCCTCCACTTTCTTCTCGCACTCTCTCTTGATGTTGAGAAGTCTTTGGAGTCTCTCATCGCTGGTCGTGTCATCCATGTCCAGAAACGAGGAGCGGTCAGACCTCACATCGTCAGTCATCAGGGAGGGGTCGCTGAAGGAGGACGGCTCTGACGGCTCTTGGCTGTTCTCAAAAGTTGGAGAGGACTCTGACCAGAAAGGAGTGGACGTGGCTCTGGGATGAGGAGGACTCCTATCATCTCCACAGATCGGGCCTGGGGTCAGAGGTGCAGGGGCCACAGGTGGAAGGACATTGCACGGTTCATTGGAAGCAGAGGGTCCTTCAGGATCTGGACTTGAAGGTGCTGGAGATAAGCGAGGTGGTGACTCCTGAGGACCTGGTGAAGACGTAGAACCTGAAGATGCCAGAGATAAGCGAGGTGGTGACTCCTGAGGACCTGGTGAAGACGTAGAACCTGAAGATGCTGGAGATAAGCGAGGTGGTGACTCCTGAGGACCTGGGGAAGACGTAGAACCTGGAGATAAGTGAGGTGGTGACTCCTGAGGACCTGGTGAAGACGTAGAACCTGAAGATGCTGGAGATAAGCGAGGTGGTGACTCCTGAGGATCTGGTGAAGACGAAGAACCTGAAGATAAGTCGGACTGGGGGAGAAGAACCATCTCCGAGGTTCTGCACCACTGGGGGGTCTTCATTTGCATCATGATCACTCGGAGACCTTCTCTTCATTGAAGCTTCTATGTTTCCATCATAGGAAAGTTTTCTTTTGACTTGTTTTGTCGAAGGCTCCATAAATGAAACCTGCAAAAGGAGACGACAGATTGAGCTTAAGGTACACTCTATACTGTATATAGTACAGTACATAGTAAAAGTAAGTGCACCCCATAATGTATATACAGTACATAGTAAAAGTAAGTGCACCCCATAATGTATATACAGAGAAAAGTAAAAAGTAAGTGCATCCCATAATGTATATACAGTACATAGTAAAAAGTAAGTGCACCCCATAATGTATATACAGTACATAGTAAAAAGTGCACCCCATAATGTATATATAGTGAAAAGTAAAAATTTAGTGCACCCCATAATGTATATATAGTACATAGTAAACAATATGTGCACCCCATAATGTATATACAGTACATAGTAAAAAGTATGTTTACCCCATAAAGTATATACAGTGAAAAGTAAAAAGTATGTGAAACCCATAAAGTATATACAGTACATAGTAAAAAGTATGTTTACCCCATAATGTACATACAGTACATAGTAAAAGTGAGTGCACCCCATAATGTATATAAAGTACATAGTGAAAAGTACAACCCATAATGTATATACAATACATAGTAAAAAGTATGTGCACCCCATAATGTATATACAATACATAATAAGTATGTGCACCCCATAATGTATATACAGTGAAAAGTAAAAAGTAAGTGCACCCCATAATGTATATACAGTACATAGTAAAAAATATGTGCACCCCATAATGTATATAAAGTACATAGTGAAAAGTACAACCCATAATGTATATACAATACATAGTAAAAAGTATGTGCACCCCATAATGTATATACAATACATAATAAGTATGTGCATCCCATAATGTATATACAGTACATAGTAAAAAGTATGTGCACCCTATAATGTATATACAGTGAAAAGTAAAAAGTAAGTGCACCCCATAATGTATATACAGTACATAGTAAAAAGTATGTGCACCCCATAATGCATATACAGTACATAGTAAAAAGTATGTGCACCCCATAATGTATATACAGTACATAGTAAAAAGTATGTGCACCCCATAATGCATATACAGTACATAGTAAAAAGTATGTGCACCCCATAATGTATATACAGTACATAGTAGAAAGTAAGTGCACCCCTTAACATCACAGCCATTGGTGTTGGCAGAGAATTTCTCTCTACAGCCCACGGGGATGGACATACTTTTTAAGAACCTGATGCATCAATCTTGAGTCAACCATACATAGACTAATGCACGAAGATGCAGAAAGTTATAACATAGGGATATGTATGACCAGAGAACATCATTAAGACAGCAGCGCCTTGCAGGGTCTGTCCACATGAGCTGGAGCAGGTGTTACCATTGGGGGTGTAGAGGTAGCAGTCAGAGCCCACCCTCGGGTTTTAGGGGCCCAAAAGGCCCCTTCTCATATTTTGGGAGCGGGTATTATAAAGGACAGGTAGTTCAGTCCCTATTAAAGATTAAGCTTTGGAGCCCAATGCTTTGCGCTAAATGAATCGTTACCCAAGTTGTTGCATTTATTCCTCATCTGCTTTATCAGGGAGCAGTGGGGTTATAGCGGTTCCTTTATATCCATCCAAAGAGGTCAAAATTAAAAACATGTGACCAGTTAGGGTAAAGGCCATCCATGTGGGCGACATAGCTTTGAACTACAAGTTCTCAGCCCAGGGAGGATTTACGTCTAAAATGTACAGCCCTGGACCCAGGCGTAAGCTCACAGAGCATTGTCTACACTGGATACATTTATCTACAGCGAGAGCAGGACTAGCATGTACAATGTATCATCTGGAGTCCATCCATGACTCACAGAGCATTGTCTTACTGGATACAATTGTATCTATAGCTGAGAGCGGGACAGCTATTACAATTACGTCTGATCCAGGCGTTACACCACAAGCTTTGTCTACATGGATAAAAATTTATCTACAGCGAGAGCAGGACTGCTATATACAATGTACATCTGGAGTCCGGGTTTGAACTCCAGAGCATTGTCTATACTGGATCAATTGAAATCTACCCCGAGAGCAGGAAAATACCTTTAAAATGTATCACTGGAGTCCATCCATTGAGCTCACAGACTTTTATCTATACTGCATACAACTGTATCTACGGGGGGAGAGCAGGACAGCTATATCAATGTATCAGTCGGGGAGTCCAGGTGTTTAGCTCACAGACATTGTCTACACTGAATATAATTGTACACAGCTGAGAGCGGGACAGCTATGTACAATGTATCATCTGAGTCCAACTGTTAAGCTCACAAGCATTGTCACACGGATACAAATGTATCACAGTGAAGCAGGACACTATGTAAAAAGTATCAGTCTGAGGTCCAACTTTAACTCACAGAGCATTGTCTACACTGGATACAAATTTACTACAGCTGAGAGCAGGACAGCTATGAAAACAATGTACATCGAACCCGGGCTGTTTAGCTCACAGAGCATTGTCTACACTGGATACAATTTATCTACGCGAAGCAGGACGACATGTACAAGTATCAGTCGGGGCCCCAATCTGTTAAGCTCCAACATTGTCTAGCGGGATACAAATGTATTAACTGAGACCGGGACTAGCTATCAAAATGTATAAGTCTGGATTCTAAGCTGTTAAAACCACGAGCATTGTCTGCACTGGATATAATTGTACATAAAACCACAAGTTTCCCTTTAATTTGTTCATTTACCCATGACCAGTTCTCTGTAGCGCGGCTTGTACATGGATTGGCGTTGGTGGATTTCGATTGTTCTGGAGGTTTCCGTGAGACTCTTCGCAGTGTCACCCTGCACAGGCCGTTGTGCCTCCGATCACTATTTGTGCTCAGCTCGGCCTCTGGTTGGGATCCATTGGTTTCTGGTCTCTTGACTTCGCCCTTCTTCCCTCCATCGCTCATGTGTCTTTCCTCGCTGTCGGGCAGTAGATACATCCTGTCGCTGTACACGCACAGAGCGGCGGCGTTCATTTTGATCCCCGCTAGGTTAAGGATGGAGGAGTCGCGGATGTTTGGAAATTCCCTCTCAAGACTCCAATTCTCCTCCTCACTGCTTGTTTGGGACAACCTTAGTATATCCAGCGACGTCTGCTTCGAACACTTCACGGGAGCTAAGTAGGTCCTGTGGCCGTTCCTCGTCCACGGCCTTCTATCAGATGAGAGGTCACCAGCAGATTGTGCAGACGCTGTTGGGGCCTCTTTGTGGCCATTTGGGAACTTTTGCTTAATAATTGGTGACACCACTATGACATAAGGAGCCTCGGTGACGTCAGTGCTGCCGCTGAGACGCATCATCCTCTCCCAAACTGAAGAAGACAACGTGGAGATCTGGACTCTGCCACTTTTCCCGCTTTTCTGTAAACCAAAGTAAATCATAAAGTTTCAGGGTTCTCCGGTGGAAAATCACGAATGGGCCGCCACTTCCTTTAAGGTTTTACTGTTTTCGAATGTTCAAAGATATCCGTCAGCCAATCTCAGGAGACGTCAGCATGGGTACCCTGCCAGAGCCCGCTATCCTCATGCCGAAAAAAATATGGAAATAAAAAAAATTTAAAAAAAAATGGAAAAAAAAATACAAAAACACAATGGGGAAAAAAAAAATATTTAAAAAACAATAAAATAAAAAATTTAAAAAAAATGAAAATGGAAAAAAAAATGGAAAATAAAAAATAAAAAAAAATGAGAATAAAAAAAATCTTAGAAAAACAATAGAAAATAAAGATAAAAATACTAAAAATTAATGGAAAAGAAAAAATAACTCAAAATAAAAATACAAAAAAAGGAAAACAAAGAAAAAGAAAAATTCAGAAAAAAATGCAAAATAAAAAAAGGGAAAGAAAAACAATGGAAAAAAAACCTAGAAAAACAATGGAAAATAAAAAATTAAAACACAATTTGGGAAATAAAAATATTAAAAAACAATAAAAAGTAAAAAAAATGGAAAATAAAAAAAAAAAAAAAAATAAAGAATAAAAAAAATCTTTTGAAAAACAAGGAAAAAAAAGAAAAAAACTAAAAAGAAGGAAAAAGAAAAAAACTGAAAATAAAAATACAAAAAAAGGAAAACAAAGAAAAAGAAAAATTCTGAAAAAAATGCAAAATAAAAAAAGGAAAGAAAAACAATGGAAAAAATACAAGAAAAACAATGGAAAATAAAAATATTAGAAACACAATGGAAAATAAAAATATTAGAAAAACAATGGAAAATGTAAAAAAAAATGGAAAATAAAAATATAAGAAAGATAATAGAGAATAAAAAAAATCTTAGAAAAACAATGGAAAATAAAGATAAAAATACTAAAAAAATGGAAAAGAAAAAATAACTCAAAATAAAAATACAAAAAAAGGAAAACAAAGAAAAAGAAAAATTCAGAAAAAAATGCAAAATAAAAAAAGGAAAGAAAAACAATGGAAAAAAAACTAGAAAAACAATGGAAAATAAAAGAAAAAAAATACTAAAAATGAATGGAAAAGAAAAAAATAACTAAATAAAAATACTAAAAAAGGAAAATAAAGAAAAATTCTAAAAATGCAAAAAAAAAAAAGGAAAGAAAAACAATGGAAAAAATCCTAGAAAAACAAACAATGGAAAATAAATAAAAATGGAAAATAAAATATGGTAAAAATTATGGAAAATAAAAAAACTAATAAAACAAGGGAAAAAAAAAAAAATTCAAACAAAAAAAATAAAAAAAGAAAATCAAAAATACTACAAAAACAATGGAAAACAAAGAAAAAGAAAAATACTAGCAAAACAATGAAGACAAATAATTAAAGATAAAACAACTATAAACATCCATTATCCATGGCGTGTATCCCGCCGGGATAATGGACATGTCACTATTCTCGCCGCTCGGCGAATCTGCCGGGGGGGGAGGAGAGATGGAATCCATAGTTCTCTATGAGAGCATGGTTTAAACCAAGGGGCTGGGATGGATTGCAGACGTTTTGCAGCGCAGTACAGGGCGCAATACGGACTGAAATCCGTCCCAAAATAAGCCGCGTGAACGGCCCTTAAAAGCGATGGAAAATAATGAAACGTAATGGAAAATAAAAAATGAAAAACACTAGTTAAACAAGGGAAAAAAATAATTAGAGATAAAAAAAACTAGAAAACATGAAAAATAAAATTAGACGAAAAACAAAACAATGGAAAATAAATGAAACCTAAAAATACTAGAAAAACAATGGAAAATAAAGAAAATTAAAAATAAAAATCCCAGCCTGGCATAAGGCAGCATCACACTGCAGCGGGTAACACTAATGCAGATTTTTGGGGTAGGTCTTAAGGGAGGGGCACAAGCGTATTGTCCCCACTACATTGTGCGGCATTGAACTCTATGTTATGGCCTCACGTCTGCAGGAATATATAGGAAGCCGTAAATATGGGGAGAGCAAATGTTCCGGTATTTTATCTGAACGGCTATTGCGTTTACAGCTGTAGAAAATGTAAGTGCACCCCCTGCAGTTCTGCATTGATCTGTGATTGTTATAGCAGTTACAATTATAGGCAAACACAGGCAAATAATCGAAAAGACGTTGTGCTGCCCCCGGTCATTTTGGAGCTCATTTTCCCGTAAAACATCACAGGGCAGGGAGAAAAAGTGAGAGCACCCTTTTATCAGTACCCCCAGAAAACTCGAAAAGCAGCAATCGCCTCCGTCCCGATGTGCCTGGTTGGTTGGGGGGGGGGGATTTTATTTAGGGGTCAGGGTTGGGGGTCTTTGGGTATATTTAGGGGCATCCCGGGGTCTGATATATTTTAGGGGTCCGGTCTGGGTCTGGATTTTTTTTAGGGGTCAGGTCTGGGGTCTGGATTTATTTAGGAGTCAGGTCTGGAGTCTGGATTTATTTAGGGGTCAGGCTGGGTCTGGGTATATTTAAAAGGTTTTCCCCGGGGTCTGGATATTTTAGGGGGAAGGTCTGGGGGGTTTATTTATTTAGGATCGGTCTGGGTTGGATATTTTATGGGGGCAGGTCCCGGGGTCTGGATATATTTAGGGGTCAGGTCTGGAGTCTGGATTTATTTAGGGGTCAGGTCTGGGGTCTGGATTTATTTAGGGGTCAGGTCTGGGGTCTGGATATATTTAGGGGTCAGGTCTGGGGTCTGGATATATTTAGGGGTCAGGTCTGGAGTCTGGATTTATTTAGGGGTCAGGTCTGGGGTCTGGATATATTTAGGGGTCAGGTCTGGGGGCGGGTATATTAGGGAGTCAGGTCCTGGGGGTCCTGGATTTATTTAGGGGTCAGGTCTGGGGTCTGGATATATTTAGGGGTCAGGTCTGGGGTCTGGATTTATTTAGGAGTCAGGTCTGGGGTCTGGATATATTTAGGGGTCAGGTCTGGTGTCTGTATTTATTTAGTGGTCAGGTCTGGGGTCTGGATATATTTAGGGGGAGTCTGGTTGGATTTTTTTAGGGGGCAGGGCTGGGGCCTGGGTTTATTTAGGGGGCAGGGGCGGGGGCCGTAATATTTAGGGGGCCCCGGTCTGGAGTCTGGATATTTTAGGGGGTCGGTCTGGGTCTGGGTATATTTAGGGGGGAAGGGTCTGGGGGCTGTATTTTTTTTAGGGGTCAGTCGGGTCTGGGATATTTTAGGGGTCAAAGGGCTGGATCTGGATTTATTTTGGGGTCATCGGGGTCGTTTATATATTTAGGGGTCAGGTCTGGGGTCTGGATTTATTTAGGGGTCAGGTCTGGAGTCTGGATTTATTTAGGGGTCAGGTCTGGGGTCTGGATATATTTAGGGGTCAGGTCTGGGGTCTGGATTTATTTAGGGGTCAGGTCTGGGGTCTGTATATATTTAGGGGTCGGGTCTGGAGTCTGGATATATTTAGGGGTCAGGTCTGGGGTCTGGATTTATTTAGGGGTCAGGTCTGGGGTCTGGATTTATTTAGGGGTCAGGTCTGGGGTCTGGATTTATTTAGGGGTCAGGTCTGGAGTCTGGATTTATTTAGGGGTCAGGTCTGGGTC
>JAODAL010081402.1:0-11917 GCA_025379985.1 Phyllomedusa bahiana | reverse complement strand
TAAAAAAGGATCCCTGTTTACTGTATAAAACAGTTTTTTGGCTAATTATGTAGCTTACTTTTTTGCTTTTTTTGCGTGGCACTATTGACACTTTATAGCTGAAAAAATGGTAAAACTGGATTACTGTTTTTTTATTGCTGTGCCCCCCTTTTTTTGGGTTTCTTCTTTTTTTTTGTATGTTTTTTTGTTTTCATTTTTTTTTGTTTATGTAAATGTTTTTAAAGAATTTTGGGATTTTTTATTGGTAGTACCCCAATTTTGTTGTTTAATATGTTTATGGGAGTATCTCAGGTCAGTGAGAGAGAAGTTTTTGGAGTATTTGTTTGGGGTCTACAAAAAAGTGGATTGAGATAGAGGTATAACCAAAAAATTTGTATTTGATATAGTGGCAGCAGGGTTGCTGCAAAGTGTTCCAGGGAGGAAGATAAAGGGGAAAAATCTTGGGACGGTTGGTGGGAGTGAAAAAGAGGGGGAGCAGAGAAGAGGTCTGTAAAGGAGCAAGGTTTTGTGAGGGAGCTATCTGTAGTAAGGAAGATGATTGGGGGGGGTGGGGGCAGCTTATGGAGAGTTTGTATGTCTGGATAGCAATTAAAAAACTGAATTTCTAGGCAACGGGTAGTCAGTAAAGGGATGGCAGGGGGGCTATGCCTGTAAAAAATGCAAGTGTTCAGGTATGAAATTACATGCAAAAATTATGATTGGTCAAGGTCCCTCTGGGGCAGGATACGACTCACGACAATGGCACTGGGGATTGTTCCCAAAAGCTGTGCAACCCTACAGATAAAACCAGGTGGGGCATGGTGTGGTGTGGGTTGCCCCCTTTAGACCCATAGCAGCAAAAAAGTAAGGCAATAGCCAGCAACAATTTTTGGTGATATATTTTCATTAGCCTTATGAAAAATTCTTAAAATGTTTTGCAAAAGTTCTGTGTTCACGTTTCAGTCCCTATTTACCTTTCCCGTACACAAGAATATATTTTACATGACTCCAGCTGGAATGTCAGATTGCAGTTATTAAAATTCCATTTCAATTTCCACTTTGGGAAAACTGAAAAGGGGGGTTATCTTGATGAAAAACCTAGGGTACTGAAAAAATCTGGGTCCAATGCCTGCGCATTTCCTGTTATGTTTTTTTTTTCGGTTTTTCAAATAAAGAATTACTTCCATTTTTTACATATCTGACTTATTGATCAAAAAATTTATTTTGTATTTTTCTACTTATGTAAATTTTTTTATTTGGGAGCTGGGTACCCACAAATAAAAGTTCTACTTTTTGGACATGGTGTATCCAACACTGCCAAAATACTTGTTAGTATAAACTTAAATTTTGGGTTTAATTTTTAAAAATAATTAATGGTAGGTACATTATACAGCTCATTTTTCTGCAGTTCATTATCTGTCCGCCTTTTTAATTCTGGTTGCTGCCCCAAATAGGGAACATGTTACCTATTCGTTTTCCTAGGGGCCACATGATAGGGGCCCACCCCGTGTTTCAACTTTTGTTCCTAAGTAGTTGTAAGCCGGGGAAAAAAACCCTACTACAGGCCCCCCAAGGCAAAGGCAGTATCTGTGTTAATGATTAAAACCACTAGTGTTACATTTCAATAGTGAAACAAGCCACATTGAAAGTAATGCGAATACCTTAAAAAGGGTTTTCAGATCTATTGTGATAAAGGGGTTTTTGGGAAATTCCCCAGGCATATTTTAAATGTAATGTTTATAATTTAACCAGTTATAAAATTTAAAAAAATTTGTAAAAATTTTCAAAAAATTTTTAAAAAAAATAAAAAATTTTTTTCCCCATTTATATGTAAAAAATGCTAAAAAAATAATTGGTATTGCCGATTTTTCAAAAACCAAACTATTAAAAAATTTGTAAATACTTCAAAATTTTATTTTGAAAACCCTCATCTCACAAAAATGTAAAAAATAAAAAAAAGTTTATAAAAAATAATAAAAAGTAATAAAAAAGTTTTCCCAAAACAGAACGAAAAACAGCTTGGGTGCAAAAAAAATGCTTACCCTAACTCAATTGACATAAAATTTTAAAGTTATTGGTTCAGAATATGCAATTCTTTGTTTTTCTTTTTTTAAAAAAATTTATATTTTAAAAGTACCAAAACACAACAAATATTAATCTACATTCAATACAACTTGTCCCACACAAAAGCAATTCATTATTAAACTGAGTTGAAAAATAGAAAAGTTATTTAGAAGGTAGGGATGAGAAAATGATAATGCCATCACCAAAGTTAAAGCTCCAATCCTTATTTTATAGTATAATTGTCATTTACTGGGCAATTGCCACAAAATAGTGTAGTTTTGATTATATTCCAGTAGTACAGTGAAGTATAATGGATCAGAATTCAAGTTCAAGTCTGTAGCTTTCCTAGATTTTTCTACATTATTGTAAGGGTGTTTTCACATGCAACAGTTTTTAGAAAGCTGCCACTACAGTTATTGCTGTAGTGTTTTTTAAGCCAAAGCCAGAATTTCACCCAATAGGAAGGAGAAATCCTTCATCTACATTTCCCATTCCTTTGTAAATCCATTCCTGCCTTTGGCATACAAACACTGCAGTATTTTTCCAAAAAGGTGGCATTGGACATCAACCTCACTGTACTAAGTTCGTGTCATGTCAACTATACACACATTACTTCAATCTACCTTTCTAATAGAAGAAAGTTTGATAATAGAGAAATGTTTGACATGCATTCTGGCTATGGAAAAGGTTGCCTATAGACTTTTATATGATGAGCCTCAGGGTACCACTTCCATATAGAAACATTGAAAGATACATGCTGTGTATACCAAGCAGATAAATGGGGTGCTCAGATCCGGTCCTTTTTTCTTTGGATTGTTTACCACTTCCATATGTCTGCATCCTGGGATGTGCCTCTGCTACTATCATTGTCTGTGGTGCCCACATTCATAGTTTCATAGTTTCATAGTTTGTAAGGCTAAAAAAAGACAAGTCGTCCCTCTAGTTCAGTCTGTTGTGCTAAGGTGTTGATCCAGAGGAAGGCAAAAACCCCCAATGAGGTAGAAGCCAATTGTCCTCATTTTAGGGAAAAATTCCTTCCTGACTCCAATCTGGCAATCAGAAAAATCCCTGGATCAATGACCCCTCTCCTGAATCCTAGTCACTGTAACTTTTTATATTATTACGCTCCAGAAATGCATCCAAACCTTTTTGAACTCGGTTTTTGAATTCACCATGACAAGTCCCTTTCTGGCAGACAATTCCATAGTCTCACTGCTCTTACAGTAAAAAAATCCCTTTTCTATGTTTATGTAGAAACTTTCGTTCCTCAAGACGTAGAGGATGCCCCTTGTTCTAGATACAGTCTGGTATAAATAACTTTTGGGGAGAGATCTTTATATTGACCTTTGATGTATTTAAATATTTATTATGCCCCCCCGAAGCCTTCTTTTCTCTAAACTAAATAACCCTAATCTTGCCAATCTTTCTGTGTTACTGTAGTCCACCCAGTCCTTTTATTATTTTGTTGCCCGCCTTTGTGCCTGTTCAAGCTCTACAATGTCTTTCCTGTGCACGGGTTTGCCCAAAACTGTACACAATATTCCATGTGTGGTCTAACCAGTGACTTGTAAAAATGGGAGAATAATGTTCTCATCATGTGAAATCTATGCCTTTTAATGCACCCCATGATCCTTTTTGCTTGGCTGCTGCTGCCTGACACTGGCTCCCTACAATTAAGTTTACTGTCCACCAGGATTCCCAAGCCCTTTTCTCCATGTCACTTTTACCCAGTGTTTTTTCCATTTAACATGAAATCATGTAATGGATTTCTCTTCCCCATGTGCATAACCTTGCATTTATTCAGTTTTAAAAACCTCATCTGCACATTTCCCTGCCCAGGCCTCCAACTTATCCGTTTCCCTTTTTTATAAATATTATCCTATTGTGTTGATTACTTTACAGAGCTTAGTATCGTCTGCAAGATCGATATTTACTGTGTATTCCCTGTATAAGTCATTAATGAAAATGTTAAAGAGGATAGGGCCCAATACTGACCCTTGTGGTACCCCACTAGTAACAGCGTTTCCAGTCTGAGTATGTACCGTTAATTACTACCCTTTGTTTTTATCAGTGAGCCAGTTACTTACCCACTTGCACACATTTTCCCCAGTCCAAGCATTCTCATTTTATTTACCAACCTTTTATGTGGCACCGTATCAAATGCTTTAGAAAAATCTAGATATTTGGACATCCAGTGCCTAACCCGATCCGTCTAGCACTGACTTCCTCATAGAAGCTGATGAGATTAGTCTGACAGGGGCCCCATCCTTCATGAACCCATGCTGGAACGGCGTTATACATTTATTTTCAGTGAGATACTCCAGGTTATCTTCTCTGAGAAAAACTTCAAACATTTTAGCTACAACATAGGTTTAGCTTACTGGCTATAGTTTCTGGATCACTTTTTGACCCCTTTTTGAATATTGGCACCCAATTTGCTATGCGCCATCTTTTGGGACATACCCCCTTATTGGGCAGTCCATGAATATTAAGAATAGGGGCCCATCTATGACATCAACTTAACTCTCTAAGGACACGTGGGTGTATGCCCCTCTGGACCTGGGGATTTGTCTATTTTAATCTTCCTAAGACGGGCTGCACTTCTTCCTGGGTTTAGACAAAAAAACTTTTAAGTTGGAGTTTACCACATCTCTCTGGGTTTAAAAGGAAGGTCATCCTCAGTAAATACAGTGGAAGAAAAAAATTTTTTAAAGGGTTTGCTTTTTGTCATCGCCCTCTACTTCTTCCCTCAGTATTTTTCAAAGGGCCAACAGTTTCTGTTTTAATCTTTTTACTATTTATATAGTTAAAAAATATTTTGGGGTTGTTTTACCCTTTTTATAGCAATATGTCTTTCGTATCCAGCTTTGCTTCCTTTATCTTTATTTTTATACACTTTATTTTTTTCCCTATAGCTTCTTAGCGCCTCTTCCTGCCCCCCTGTTTTAGTAGGTGAAACGCTTTTCTTTTTGTTTTTTTTGGCTCTTTTACATCCCTGTTGATCCACATTGGGTTTTTTCCCGTTCTAATTTTTTTATACCATTTAAAGGTATGTACCCCTCACAGTGGTAGCCTAGGATTTTTAAAAATATCCCATTTTTTTTTAGTTTGCCATATTTAAACACATTGTCCCAGTCAATACGGTTTAGGGCCTCCCTAAGCAGAATAAAATTAGCCTTCCCAAAATTCAGTGTTTTTGTGGCTCCTTGACAAAAAACTCTATTGAAGGATAAACGGAAATTTATTATATTATGGTCACTATTCCCTAGGTGCCCCTCAACCTGAACCTTTGTTTCTCTGTCAGGTCTATTAGTTAATATTAGGTCTAGAAGGGCCCCTCCTCTAGGTCCGGTTCCTGCCCCCTTTTGGAAAAGGTAATTATCATTAGTTATTGACAAAAACCTTTTCCCTTTTAGGCTACAAGCTTCGTTTCCCCAATTGAGTCTGGATAGTTAAAGTCCCCCTTTAATAATAACTCTTTTGTTTTGCCCCCCTTTCTATTTCCCTGGGGAGTACCATTTTCCATGGGTTCTGTTTTTTGGGGGCCTATAGAAACCCCCTATTAGATTATTTTGTTATTTTTACCCCCTGTTATTTCCCTAATGTTTCCCAATGTTCATTCCCTGTACCTTATTTCCCGCAGTGTGGCTTCAGACAGGTTTTTTACTAGAGACGACACCCCCCCCTTTCCCGGCTTTACGACCCTTTTCTAAATAGACTGTAACCCGCAAGTAACCCCCGTCGTGCTCTCTCCACCCATTCTCAGTTATCCCCAAGTATATTTCATCCCCCATTTTCCTTGCTTTGTGCAAAACCCGATTGTACATGTTTAGAGATTGTTTTTTCCCCTTCCTGGACTCTGTAACCCCCCCCTTACCCCCCTTTTTAATTTCGCTCCTCCATTTTGGGCTGCTGTGATTCCCTCCGGGGGCCTGTTTAAATATTCCTCCCAAATTCCTGGCCCTTTTTTCCCCCTTTTCAGTGCACCCCCCCATTTTGGTGCAGCCTTTCCTGCATAGAGTCTGTAGCCAATACAAAGTCGCCCAGTTCTCCAAAAACCCAAATCCCCCTTTCCCACACCAATTTTTGAGCCCCTTTTTTTACTTCTTAAATTCCCCCGCTGCCTCTCTGGTGGGCTCTGGAACAGGTAAAATTTTTTGAAAATTTTACCTTGGAGGTCCCCTTTCCCTGGCTTTTGGCCTAAGTCCCTGAAAACGTTTTTAAGGACACTCCACCTACCTTAACTTTTTCATTGGGGCCAATGTGGCCATGACAGCTGGATTCTCACCCGCCCCACCAGGGGAAACTGTCAAAACCGCCCCCGATATGTGAACCCGGGCCCCCGGTAAACAACAAAAAGTTCGACATCCCCGGGCTTTTTGGCGATTGCCCCGTCTGTGCCCCTAAAAAAATTAGTCCCCAATACTAGCACCTTCTGCCTGACCTGCCCTCCTTTCCCCCTCTTACTGAGCAACAGGGGTAGTGTTTTTTGCTGCAGCAATGCTATTTGAACCGACATCCCCTCATCCCCCCCAATCTTGCAAATTTGTTGGGGTGACCGTTTTGGACTAGCCTCCCCGACATCTTCCCCCTTTCCCCTTTCTTTTTCTGTTACCCCCCTAGCTGCCCTTTTGTTCCTCACCTCCTGCTACCCCCCCCAGTATCTACACCCGCGGTGATTTCAGTGGGGCAGGGCCGCTTTCCAAGTTTGGGAAGGATTTCCGTGTCGCCACTTTCTCATTTAGATCCGGATCCGGGTTCTAAATGTGCAGTGTGCCACTCTTGCCAGCGTATGCCCCCCCGTACTGTTGGTCAAGGATGGCATACATTGCCCCGGGGTTTTGCACTGGACGCTTGTCAAACTGGAAATCAGGGGTGTTACCAAAAAAAATATTGCTAAATTTAATAATAAGTAATACAATACGTCCCTCTAAAAAATCTCCAAATCTAAGGCTCTCAATCTCAAGTCTCCACACTTTAAAAAAAAAAAAACACTCCAAATCGTTCACTCGCCCAAAAAAGTAGCTTTTTAACCTTACCCACACTGCTGTTTGGCGTGCTGCAAAATCTCCTTAGAAACATTTGTTATCCTTTCTACATCATTTGGAATAATGGTTTTTCTTCATAAGGTATGCATCAAAATAGATCTTTAAAGGGGAAAATTTCGTATAAGACACATACACAAAAACAACATGGAAAAAATTTTTAATTTATGGGACATATGGGCATTTGACTTACAGGCTTTAGCAGGCCAAAGCCTAGAGTTCTGATGGCCTTTTGGATCAGTTATACTGTTGTCTGGAGGCCCTTTGTGGGGAACAAAAACATATATCAATTTCTACCTACAACCTGTCCTAAATAGTGGCAAAGATATGTGAAGATTTTTATGTGTTGTGAAATTGCTTGGGGGAAACTAAAGTTGAAAACTTAAGCTACATTAACATGGGCTTATTATGGTTTATCACTGCCAGGTTGTACAGAGCCAAAATATGATACCCAATGACTCCTATAGAGCTGTACTGTATTGCTGTATTTGCTACAATTTCATACAAAAGCATACAGTGTTTATTTTTTCTAAAAGAATATCAAGTGTTCCATTGCATTGTGTGTAGATTATCTCTACTATTATGCACCATGAAGAAACCTTTCAACATTGCCTGCAGTGTCTGTGGTTTTGTAGTAAGGGGCTGCATGGGTTGTGTCTTCCTTCATACAGGCTCCATGCAAATTGCAAGTCCTTGTTTTCATTCAATACTATGTAGCACAACTTATGTCTGCATTTATGGTACATTGATGAAAGTTTGCCATGCTGTTCTGTGCCTCACCTGTATTGCAATTTCCTCACATTACACATCCTCCTATGTTTTACATGTAATCTGTACTAAATGATAGCTACGGTACTTTTATAAATATTGGATTGGGCAATAACTTTATTTTATCTGTGAAGTGCAAACAAGTTTGTGTTGGAGTTTAGTTCCTGTATATAATGGACAAAGAAGCTGAAGAGTATGTTCACACGATGTACTGTGGCGCATACAGTACGTGCCGCAGTACATTGTGTCTTTTGGGAGCTTGGCAAATTTTGGTGTACTCCCGCATTTCGAGGGGGAAAGGGGAGGCTAATCATAGTTCTCTATTAAAAATATGGATTACGGGCATTTCGGCGTGCTCCGCCTGTTTTAGACCGAAATTACCGGCGAAATGCGCGCCAAAATTATGCTGTGTGAACATACCCGAAGAGCAAATTGGTAGAGGTGCCTTAGCAATTAGAATTTTATTGCATTATGTATAAAAAAGAAAAATACACAAAACAAAACAAATTCTTTTTATGAGCAAATAACTTAGTAGTTATAAATTTCTTTTTAATATTTCGGATATTTTTAAATAAAAGTGCAACAATGTATAAAAGAAACCATATTTTTTTTCCCCAATTTTTTGGTTGGCGTATACCTTTTGGTAAATACCAAACCAACTATCCAGCAATTGTCAAGTATGGTCACATGTTGCAAACTGGGCAAAGTTACAGTAAGGTTTTTCACCGGATAAATTTTGGGGGGTTCAGTATGCCCCCCAAATTTCGCGGTGTTCGGGAATCCGCCAGTCGGCGGTCTCCCGCGGGGGGCAGCCCCCCTTGGCCCCATAGATGTCTTTACTCGGGCGTAAAACATTGTGAATAAGTGACTGTCAGTTATTCCCCCCCGGGACAAAAGTTTTGTATTGTACGCCCCGGGGGAGGAGGGTAATCCATAGTTCTCATGAGAATGTGGATTTCCGTAATGACTGGGGGCATTTTGCTATTTAGAGTGCAGTCGCTCTCAATACGTGGGAAAAAGTGTCCCAAAATAAGCCGTGTGAACATAGCCTAAGATGAGTTGTAAAACATCTATGAAATGCCATATAACTATTTTGCAGATGCCACCAATTTTGGTCTTGATGTCACTCATTACACACAGGCCTATACAAACATGTATGTAAATATAAGGGCATGTCCCCCGGCAAGGGTTTTGGCGGGTTTTTTAGCCCTTTGCGGTTTTTCAGACCCCCTGAAAAACCCGGCGAAAATTTAGCACAATTGTGCTCTATGCAAAACCTGTGACATCCCCATGCAAGGTTTTCCCCTGGACGGTTTTTCCCCGGCGGTAGGCGGCAAAAAATTGTAGAAGCACAATTTGTCCGGTTTCCCCGAGGAAAATGTGTTCTCAATGGGAGGGCGCAAAAAAAGGACAAATACGGCGACAAACCGGCGGTTTTGTCTGTGCGTGAAAAGCGCCCTAAAACCCAAGGATTTGTATGCAAATCTGTATAACTACAGTAAAAATTTATAATAAATTAAAAAAAAAAAACATGACAGAAATTTTGGTTATGATGGAACTAATGAAGAAACTCAGTTGAGCCCTATCCCAAATGAATAAGATTTGTGAATGGCCATTTTTTGACAAAAATTGTGAGCTGTGGGTTAAAAATTATGAAAAAAAAAAGTTTATCTTGTTTTGTTAAATTTCAGTTATTGTAATCTTACATTGCCTTTTTTAAAATTCAATTAAATAAAGTGTTGCAAAAAATTTTTTATAAAAGATTTGATCATTTTTTATATGACCCCCAAACCATATTGATTATAGTGCATTTATGGCACCCTTGTGTTAATCACTATTGCTAGGATACCACCCTCCCCCAATAATGTCTCGCTCCTCTGCACGTTCACTCAATAAACACCCTCTTTTTCCGCTTAATTGGGAATGAAAACAATGAGAATTTATGACATTGGGGTTTGTTTTTCCCCACGTCTTAAAAACACACTAGAACCCACTTAAAATATTTTTTTGCGTCCCTTTAAAAGTATTTTTCTAATATGATGCTTTCCTGTGAAATACTAAAGGGGAAACGAAAACACCATTTCTGGTCTTATCTTTTCTTATAAACAGTACATTATTATTAAAAGTCTCGCACACTGTTTTGTTTTTATTTTAGAAAAAAAACAGCTGCGTGTCTGGGCATTTATATTATTAGCATAGGGGGGGGACGTCCATTGTCCCTAGTCTCATGGTAAGGGGACCCCTGAGAAAGATATAGGAATGTGTGTGTATGTAGGGCTTATATCATGAGCTTTGAATGGCTTTACTTAAAAACATATTTTATGCCTTTTTAAAGGGAAATTTCCTTTTAACAGCAGAACAAGAGTACCAGACAGAAAAAGCATAATAATTTATTTTCTATTTTTTATGTTATTTTTTCTACCCTTTTTTATTTTTTCTATTTACTTTAGTCCCTTTTTTGTTTTCATTTATTTTTGTATTTTCTCTAACATTTATGTTTAATGTAAGGGAACAATTTAAAAAGGAAAACACTATTTCTAAATCCTTTTTCAAAATTTTATTAAAAATTTTTATAAGTACAAAAATGTATGTTTATTTTCAACTTTAAGTTGTTTGTCAACTTTTTATTATTTCTTCATATAAACGAATTTTTTGTGTTAGATTTTAGAAGCCCCCCAAAAGTAAGGGCACTTTTTTTTTGGGTATGTATATAGAACTGCAGGTTTGGGGGATGTAAATCAATGAATTTCCCATGTAAAACAATGTTTGAGCCTCTAACTTTTCTTTTGGAATAAATGGAAAAAAAAGTGTCACCTGGGAAAAGAGGTCCATTAGAAATTTTTTTCAGACTTACACAAGGAAAAATGTTGAAAAAGGTTAAGGTTAAAAAGCCATTGGGGGGAATATAGTTACCGTTTTTTGTTTTGCCACTAAAAATTGACCCTGGGTTTCACCATGGCTTTTTAGGAAAAATGTTTTTTTCATCATTTTTTCCCGGAATTTTTTTCTTTGAAAAATGTTAGGCCAGATGTTTGCTGAAAACTATCAGTGAAGAAAAAAACCCCCCTTTCAAAGTTTTTTGTTAGTGACATTTTTCTTCACTTTTAGTCCCGTTTTAATTTCCCCATTTTTTTGTAGATGTCAGGAATGGTGTTTTTTGGGTTTTATTTTTCCCAAGATTTCTCTTAACAAATGCAAAATTAAAAAATGTGTTAAATATTGTTGGATTGAAAGCAATTAAAAATTAGTGTTCAGCACTTGTTATATGGCTCTATGTCTTGGAAAGCATCCCCAAATACAACTGGGAATATCCACGGCATCACATGGGGGGTTTTTATTTTTAAAACCAAAAGAAGAGTTGGTTGTTATAATTTGTGATGAAAAAGATGTTTAAACCAACCTTAAAAGGGGCTTTGCCCAAATTTATTTCCTACCCCCTGCTCCGCTCTTGCTCGTGTGCTTAGAAGGGGGGGTGGATTTTTTGAATTGTTTTCATGTGACTACAGATGGGCGAAATTTCTCAAAATTCGGTTGTCACTTCGCCGAATTTCCGACAAAAAAAAAACTTCGGCCCGAATTCTTCGGGGCGAATCACTTTAAAAAAAAACATTTCCAGGTGCACAGAGCCCGCAGGGTGCTGTAGAAGTTGTGCATGCTTAAAATGCGAGGGAGCTTGGTTTGGTCTTCTACAATGTTGTGTTTTTGTATGGAATGCACATGATGCGCCCCTCTTGAAACGCTTCATATAAATTCCCTGGGCACTTAAGAGGGCAAAAATGACCAAAAAACTGAAGGGGAATGTTGCCTGATAACATGCAGCAAAGCTGGAAAAAAACAAGCTGGAGTCAGGTGGCAACATTAGTGAAGGTGTGGAGGTGACGGGGAGCCACGGCACATGAGGTCAGTAGTGGCACAATGAAATTTTGGGGGGTGGCAAAAACAGGAATGGCCACAGAGTGGCACAATGCACGTGTGGAGTTGACAGCATCAACAGCAGCGCTGAGGTCGAGAGTGGGACAATGACATTCTGCATTGCAAAAAAAAGGATAGGCCAGAGTGGC
>JAODAL010081401.1:0-11917 GCA_025379985.1 Phyllomedusa bahiana | reverse complement strand
AAAGGCTTGGAGGTTTTTTCGGACCTCCTACCAGAGCAAGACGGGGACTATGACGCCATAAAGAGAGCTCTGGTCACGAAATATCACCTCACTCCGGAGGTGTATCGCAGAAAATTTCGGAGTCTACAGAAAGGTCCCACTGACAGCTACGCAGACGTGGAGAGCAGCTTAAGTACCACCTGCAAGCAGTGGGTAGAAGGACTCTCTGTTTCCAGCTTTGATGACCTGTTGAATCTGATGATCAAGGAGCAGCTTCTCCATATCTGTCCTGCAGAGGTTCGTCAGTTTGTCTGTGACTGGAAGCCCAAAACATCCAAAGAGGCGGCGGACCTGGCAGACTCCTATGTTACCAATAGGATGCCAGAAACCCGGAGACCACCGGAGTCCACCTGGAGGAGAGGTAAGCCTGCTGGGGATCCCCCTGCTCCTCCCCATCGATCCCCGAGGCCCACAAGCCCATTGACCGACATGCGCAGGTGTATTATCTGCAACCAAGTGGGGCATGTTAGTGCCACTTGTCCAGACAAGCGGAGGAGTCCCCCGATGCCCACAGCGCCCCCTGTAGCAGGCCCCTCCATCTATCTTGTAACTGGGACTGCAGGAAGGAGAAGGCATAACCTTCAACCTGTCACCGTGGGCAGAAGAGTCGCCATGGGCTTCAAAGACAGTGGAGCAGAGGTGACTGTTGTGCGTCCAGAGATGGTAGATGCTAGAAATATTATTCCAGGAAAGACCATGACCCTGACCGGATTTGGCGGAGTCCGCTCTGCTATACCCATGGCTCGTGTTTATCTGGACTGGGGAGCGGGCCGGGGAATGAGAGAAGTGGGGATATCCGCTACTATCCCCTCACAGATTTTACTGGGTACAGATCTTGTGGAGATGCACAGTAATTACGTCCCGGCTCCCCCTCTGAAAGCAACCCAGATATATGATTCCCCACAGAGACTGTGCAATACGTCTGGAACGTGCCCAGATGTTAAGGGAAATATGAAAGTGGATGTGCTTCCGAATGACGCCACTGATATGTGTACTGTGCAAAATGACTGTCCTTATATCACTCCTGTGACCCATAGTCAGGATGCCTGCAAGCCTCAGCTTTGTGTGCCGGCTGACCAGCCCAAGGTGAAACCTTCTGCAGAGATCAAATTGCAAGTTGAGGAGGAAGAGTCTGCAGCCCCCTCCTGCTGACAGTCACAGTTCTCCTATCCTCCCATTATCAAATCACAGGGCCAAGGAGCTGACAGGGGAGACAGTCCTGCCCCCTGCTGAGTCTGGTAATCACGGAGTGCTTGGGAAGCAGAGGGCCAAACCAGAGTCTAAAGAATTGGGAATCCCTGATAGCAGCCCCACTGGTGTGTGGCTAGAAACCCATGGGGATAACAGGGGTTATCCTTATGTCACCCCTCCTCCTATCAAGGACCCACCAGCACCTGAGGAGGAAATGTCTTGTGCTATGTTTTATGATACTTGCTCTGCCTCTGATGTATCACAGCCTGTTATGAGGCCTGCTGATGTATCTCGGCGTGTTGTGCTGGATGTTGCGGTGCCCTGGCCGGTTGGGCCAGACATCGATTTATCTGCAGCTGTGTTGTGGGCCCCAGATGTATCCCAGCCCACAGATACTCGCAGGACTGTCATGGACCTTGATAACATATCTCAGCCTGTAATGCTGGGTGCCCCTGTATCTAAGCTTGCCGGCATGACTTGGACTGTTGTGGACAATAATGATTTATCCACGCCTGGAGGCGTATCTCAGACTAACATGGACACTAATGATCTATCCAAACCTGAGGCTATATCTCCGGCTGGCAATGACAATGATCCTGTGTTCAAACCTGAAGGTGTATCTCAGACTGTTGTAGACAATCATAATGTATCTAAGCCTGAGGGTGTGTCCCAGATGGTAATGTGGGAAATGGTCATTCCTGAGTCTGGTTTCCATAATACCAACAGCTTAGTGGATGTGCCTGAACCCAATGATGCATGTCAATCTGATATGCACAGTATATCCAAGCCAGTAATGTATGCTCCTGCCTGCCCTGTGGGTGTATCCAACCCCATGGAGTGTAATGGTGGCTCGTTCCAAGCTGTTGGATCCAAAGCCAAACTGTGGGATAATCTTTGCCAAGGTTATTCCCCGGGGTCTGAGGTGGGTAAGGCTTTAGACCCCGGTCATAGAGGTGATGTGTCCCCACATGTAACGTGTGATATGTACCGCCCAGCGGGGAGTCCGCCAACCCCTGATCGCTGATAGTTCAGAGACAGGAAGGGCATGGAGTGTGGTAAGGCCGACAGTCTCTCTCTCCCCAGAGAAGTACGGAGGCGGGCTCAGGGGATGGCAGGTGAGCCAGTCCCCCCACGCCCACTCCAAAAGGGGGAGGTGTAATGTCGTACTCTTTAAATCCAATGTATTTTAATTCATCATTAAATCCTGCAGCTCAGATTGTGAGTCAGCATCCCCCTGAGAGAGGAGTTTCTGGCCAGTGTCTGGAGACCCCCATCCCAGCATTTTTGACTGTTAATTAAGGAATTTATGGCCGGGGGCCTGTATCCTGTATCCTGCTGCATCCCCAGAGCAGATCTGATAAGCCCTCGGTTTACAACTATTGTATAAACAAATTTCCCTCCAGAAGGCTTAACAGATGTCACCTTTGACCTCCCCTGCACAATAAACTCTGAATTGTTCTGCCCAGTAGAAGCACAGTCCGTGAGTGCCACCTTGTGGACCTAAAATGCAATAATCCTCCTCAGACAATTATGTATACACGCCTCTTCAGCATAATCCCAGCCAGTAAGGAGTTATGAGAAAGGAGGAGAAAGCCTGGGCGGGTATAAAGCACCAGGCCAGCCTCTAGTCTGTGTCATAGCTGTGGGCTCGATTTTTCTGAATTGAGCTGTGTCCCTTATTCTCCTTACCCCGGGACCTGGAAACTGAAACATCTGTAAGTGTGAATTCTTTCCAATTTTATCCCTTTATTTTCATAACTGTATTGATGTGTGTCATTGTTATTATCATATTTTGTTCATGTAAGCACTGAAATCATTTTTATATTAAAGGTATCAGTAATTCGTAAGTTCTTGCTGTTGCATCGACCCATTTCCTTGAAGGAGTGTATTTTCTTTGGTAACTGCTGACAGAGCAGTGAGATAAGCATTTTTACGTGTCTTTTTGAATATCTGGTAGGAGTCAGCTCCCTTCCGGCTGATTCCTTTTTGATTATTGAAGGAAGATGGTGGCAGCGTGTATTTTTGGAGGGGGTTGGAACTGTCTTGTGGTACGATTTATGCTTGATTAGCTACCTGAGTGAGAGGTGAGCTCGAGTGGATAGGTCTACCCCATTACAGTGGCCCCCCAGTCACGTGCTGGTGAGCGCGTACGTGACAATATGTCCTAGGGGTAATAATCTGCAGCCTCATATGTCCTGGGGGTAATAATCTGCAACATCATATGTCCTGGGGGTAATAATCTGCAGCATCCTATGTCCTAGGGGTAATAATCTGCAGCATCATATGTCCTGGGGGTTATAATCTACAGGCATCATATGTCCTGGGGTTAATAATCTGCGGCATTATATGTCCTGGGGGTAATAATCTGCGGCATCATATGTCCTGGGGGTAATAATCTGCAGCATCATATGTCCTGAGGGTAATAATCGGCATCATATGTCTATGGGGTAATAATCTGCAGCATCATATGTCCTGGGGGTAATAATCTGCAGGCATCATATGTCCTGGGGGTAATAATCTGCAGCATCATATGTCCTGGGGGTAATAATCTGCAGCATCATATGTCCTGGGGGTAATAATCTGCAGAATCATATGTCCTGGGGGTAATAATCTGCAGCATCATATGTCCTGGGGTAATAATCTGCAGCATCATATGCCCTGGGGATAATAATCTGCAGCATCATGTGTCTTGGGGGTAATAATCTGCAGCATCATATGTCCTCCCGGTAATAATCTGCAGCATCATATGTCCTGGGGGTAATAATCTGCAGCATCATATGTCCTGGGGGTAATAATCTGCAGCATCATATGTCCTGGGGTAATAATCTGCAGCATCATATGTCCTGGGGATAATAATCTGCAGCATCATATGTCCTGGGGGTAATAATCTGCAGCATCCTATGTCCTGGGGGTAATAATCTGCAGCATCCTATGTCCTGGGGGTAATAATCTGCAGCATCATATGTCCTGGGGGTAATAATCTGCAGCATCCTATGTCCTGGGGGTAATAATCTGCAGCATCATATGTCCTGGGGGTACTAATCTGCAGGCATCATATGTCCTGAGGTTATTAATCTGCAGCATCATATGTCCTGGGGGTAATAATCTGCAGGCATCATATGTCCTGGGGGTAATATTCTGCAGCACCATATGTCCTGGGGGTAATAATCTGCAGCATCATATATCCTGGGGGTAATAATCTGCAGCATCATATGTCCTAGGGAGAGATAACCTGGGAGAATCACTTGTTGAGAAAGATCTGGGTTTTCTTGTAGATCATAGACTACAGAGCAGCATGCAATGTCAATCAGCTGCCTCTAAGGCAAGTAAGATATTGGCGTGTATTATAAGAGTCCTGGACTCTCGGGACAAGGATGTAATTCTACCGCTGTATAAAGCATTGGTGTGTCCTCACTTAGAATATGCTGTTCAGTTCTGGGCCCAAGTTTATAGAAGAGATGTAATAGAGCTAGAGAGAGTACAAAGACGAGCAACCAAACTTATAAGGAGAATGGAGCATTTTAGTGAAAAGACGAGCAATCAAACTTATAAGGAGAATGGAGCATTTTAGTGACAAAGATGAGCAACCAAACTTATAAGGGGAATGGAGCATCTTAGTGCAAAGACGAGCAACCAAACTAATAAAGGGAATAGAGCATCTACGTGCAAAGACGAGCAACCAAACTAATAAGGGAAATAGAGCATCTTCGAGAGAGAGCAAAGACGAGCAACCAAACTTATAAGGGGAATGGAGCATCGTAGAGAGAGTGTAAAGACGAGCAAACAAACTTATAAGGGGAATGGAACATCTTAGAGAGAGTGGAAAGATGAGCAACCAAACTTATACGGGGAATGGAGCATCTTAGAGTGCAAAGACGAGCAACCAAACTTATAAGGGGAATGGAGCATCTTAGAAAGAGTGCAAAGACGAGCAACCAAACTTATAAGGAGAATGGAGCATCTAAGAGAGAGTGCAAAGACGAGCAACCAAACTTATAAGGGGAATGGAGCATGTTAGAGAGAGAGAGAGTGCAAAGACGAGCAACCAAACTTATAAGGGGAATGGAGCATGTGAGAGAGAGAGAGAGAGTGCAAAGACGAGCAACCAAACTTATAAGGGGAATGGAGCATCTAAGAGAGAGTGTAAAGACGAGCAACCAAACTTATAAGGGGAAGGGAGCATCTTCGTGAAAAGACGAACAACCAAACTTATAAGGAGAATGGAGCATCTTAGTGAAAAGACGAGCAACCAAACTTATAAGGGGAATGGAGCATCTAAGAGAGAGTGCAAAGACGAGCAACCAAACTTATAAGGGGAATGGAGCATCTTATTGCAAAAATGAGCAACCAAACTTATAAGGAGAATGGAGCATCTTAGTGAAAAGACGAGCAACCAAACGTATAAGGGGAATGGAGCATCTTAGAGAGAGTACAGAGACGAGCAACCAAACTTATAAGGGGAATGGAGCATCTTAGAGAGAGTGCAAAGATGAGCAACAAAACTTATAAGGAGAATGGAGCATCTAAGAGAGAGTGTAAAGACGAGCAACCAAACTTGTAAGGGGAATGGAGCATCTTATTGCAAAAATGAGCAACCAAAACTTTTAAGGAAAAATGGGGGCATCTTAGGGGAAAAGACGAGCAACCAAAACTTATAAGGGGGAAATGGAGCATCTTGAGAGAATTTACAAAGACGAGCAACCAAACTTATAAGGGGAATGGAGCATCTTAGAGAGAGTGCAAAGACGAGCAACCAAACTTATAAGGAGAATGGAGCATCTAAGAGAGAGTGCAAAGACGAGCAACCAAACAGGCCCCTATGCCTGTGGTCCTATAGAGGATACAGCTGCCTGGGGCCCTATAGAGGATGCCACTGCCTGGGGCCTATAGAGGTTACAACTGCCTGGGGCCTATAGAGGGTGCCACTGCCTGGGGCACTATAGAGGATATAGCTGCCTGGGGGCCTATAGGGGGTGCCACTTCCTGGGGCCCTATAGAGGATGCCACTGCCTGGGGCCCTATAGAGGATGTCACTGCCTGGGGCCCTATAGAGGATACAGCTGCCTGGGGCCCTATAGTGGATGTCGCTGCCTGGGGCCTTTAGAGGATACAACTGCCTGGGGCCCTATAGAGGATGCCACTGCCTGGGGCCCCATAGAGAATGCCCCTGCCTGGGGGCCCTATAGAGGATGCCACTGCCTGGGACATCTGTGCCTGGGGCCCTATAGAGGATGCAACTGCCTGGGGCCTATCCAGGATACAGCTGCCTGGGCCCTATAGAGGATGTCACTGCCTGGGGCCTATAGAGGATACAACTGCCTGGGGTCTATAGAAGATGTCACTGTCTGGGGCCTATAGAGGATACAACTGCCTGGGGTCTATAGAGGATGTCACTGCCTGGGGCCCTATAGAGGATGCCACTGCCTGGGGCCCTATAGAGGATGCCACTGCCTGTGGGCCTATAGAGGATGTCACTGCCTTGGGCCTATAGAGGATATAACTGCCTGGGGCCCTATAGAGGATGTCACTGCCTGGGGCCCTATAGAGGACGTCACTGCCTGGGGCCCTATCGAGAATGTCACTGCCTTGGGCCCTATAGAGGATGCCACTGCCTGGGGCCCCTATGCCTGTGGACCTATAGAGGATACAGCGGCCCGGGCCCTATACAGGATGCCACTGCCAGGGGCCCTATAGAGGATGCAGCTGCCTGGGGCCCTATAGAGCATACAGCTGCCTGGGCCCTATAGAGTATGCCACTGCCTGGGGCTCTATAGAGGATTCCACTGCCTGGGGCCCTATAGAGGATACAACTGCCTAGGGTCTATAGAGGATGTCACTGCCTGGGGTCCTATAGAGGATACAGCTGCCTGGGGCCCTATAGAGGATGCCACTGCCTGGGGCCTATAGAGGATGTCACTGCCTTGGGCCTATAGAGGATATAACTGCCTGGGGCCCTATAGAGGATGTCACTGCCTGGGGCCCTATAGAGGACGTCACTGCCTGGGGCCCTATAGAGAATGTCACTGCCTTGGGCCCTATAGAGAATGCCACTGCCTGGGGCCCCTATGCCTGTGGTCCTATAGAGGATACAGCTGCCCGGGCCCTATACAGTATGCCACTGCCTCGGGCCCTATAGAGGATGCAGCTGCCTGGGGCCCTATAGAGCATACAGCTGCCTGGGCCCTATAGAGTATGCCACTGCCTGGGGCTCTATAGAGGATTCCACTGCCTGGGGCCCTATAGAGGATACAGCTGCCTGGAGCCCTATAGAGTATACAGATGCCTGGGCCCTATAGAGGATGCCACTGCCTGGGACTCTATAGAGGATTCCACTGCCTGGGGTCCTATAGAGGATGTTACTGCCTGGGGCCCTATAGAGGATGCAACTGCCTGGGGCCCTATAGAGGATGCCACTGCCTGGGGTCCTATAGAGGATGCCACTGTCTGGGGCCCCTATGCTTGTGGTCCTATAGAGGATACAGCTGCCTGGGGCCCTATAGAGGATACAGCTGCCTAGGCCCTATAGCATAGTTCCCAACTTTTGAAAATGGAAAAGCAGGAGATTAAAGAGGGAGGAGCGCTACGCGTGCCGCGGCAATTATTTGCATGTACACGCCCATCTTTTTTGTGTGCCACGCCCCTTCAAAAAGCCACACTCACTCTGCCTTTACTACATAATGGCTTTGGAAGAAAGCCAGGTAGATGTCCTTATACCAGGTATTTAGCCCCCCATTAACAGGTAGGAGGCAGGTAGATGCCCCCTTGTGGCAAGGTAGATGCCCCCCTTTGTTAGCCAGGTAGATGCCCCCCTTGTTAGCCAGGTAGTTGCCCCCTTTGTAGCCAGGTGTGCCCCCCCTTAAAAGTAGGTAGTTGCCCCTTTAGTAGTAGGGAGGGAGTGCCCCCTTTTGTAGCCAGCCAGGTAGGTTGTGCCCCTTTAGTTTGCCATCCAGGTAGTTGCCCCCTTTATTAGCCGCCAGGTAGTTCCCCCCCCTTTAGTAGCCAGCCAGGTAGGGGCCCCTTTAGTACCCCAGGTAGGAAAGTCCCCCTTTTAGTAGCCGGGAAAAGGTAGTTGCCCCCATTGTAGCCAGCCGGGGTTTTCCCCCCCCATTGTACCCAGCCGGGTAGTTGCCCCCTTTGTCCCCGGGCCCGGCCCCCCATGTAGTTAAAAAAAAATTAAAAATAATAAATTCCCTTACCGGGCCGGCTCTCCCCGATCTCCTCGCAAACCGGGGGGAAAATTGAGGGGCTGGCGCGTCTTTTTCCCCTCCCCCCCGCTGCCCTGTATGCACGGCGCGCACCCGGGCCGGAATACAGGAGGAGGAGGGGGGGGGGGGAGCGTCCCTCCGCCTCCTCCCCAAAAACAGTGAGACGCGGGGGGGTTTGAGCGGCCCCTGGCCCGCTTCACCCCCCGGGGGAAAACGGACCGGGGGGCGCCGGAGTAGTCCCCACGTTTACTCCGGCCCCGGCGGCCTTTTAAAGGGAAACCCCGCCGCCTGGGGGCGGTGGGGAAATCCCAAAAACCTCCCCGGGGAGGGGGGGGGGCCCCCCAAATAGGGGGAAACCCCCCCCGCCAAAAAACGGGAGAGTTGGCATGTTTTTGCCCTATAGAGGTACAGCTGCCGGGGAGCCCTATAGAGGAACCCCGCTGCCTGTGCAAGGGGGTTTGTCACGCTGGGGCCCTATAAAGGATACAGCTCCCTGGGGCCCTATAAAAGGTTTACACCCCTGGGGCCCTATAGAGGATCCCACTCCCTGGGGCTTTTAGAGGTTTACAAATCCCTTGGGGGTCTTTTAGAGGATGCATCCCTTGGGGCCCTATGAGGATAAAAATGCCGGGGGTTCCTTAGAGGATGTAAAAACCTCCCTTTGGGGCCCTATAGGGGATACAACTCCCTGGGGCCCTTTTAGGGGGGATTTTATCCCGGGGGCCCCTATGGGAGGAAAAACTCTGCCTGGGGTTTCGTGCTGGAGCCCTATAGGGGAAATGCCACTGCCTGGGCCCCCGGGTTTTTGGGGGTCCCTATAGAGGTTTTACAACTCCCCGGGGCCCCCTATAGAGAAAAAATGCCACTGCCGGGGGGCCCTAAAGAGGAGGCCACTGCCGGGGGCCCCTTTTGAGGAACCCCACTGCCTGGGGGCCCCTATAGAGGATGAAAAACTGCCGGGGTCTAAAAGGGGAAATGGGGACTGCCTGGGACTTTTTGAGGGTAAAAGCTGCCTGGGGTCCTATGAGTTGCCACTGCCGGGGGCCCCTGGGGCCAGGGGGTTTTTGAAAAATGTCACCCCTGGGCCCTATAGAGGATGCCCCTCCCGGGGGACTTTGTGCCTGGGGCCCCTATAGAGAATGCCCTCCCGGGGGGAAATCTTTGGCCGGGGGGCCCCATAGGGGGAATGAAAACTCCCGGGGGGCCCTTTAAAAGAAAGCCCCTGCCGGGGGCCTATAGAGGAGCCACTGCGGGGACATCTGTGCCGGGGGCCCCCTATGAGGTTTGCAATCCCTTTGGGGCCCCTTTAGAGAATGCCATCCCTGGGGCCCTGTAGGGGAAATACACCCTCCCGGGGGCCCTGTGGAAATGTCACTCCCGGGGGGCCCTTTTGGGTTTGCAAACCCCTGGGGCCCAAAGAGGATACACTCCCTGGGGCCAAATAGGGGGACGCCCACTCCCCGGGGCCCCCCGTAGAGGTTTCCCAGCTCCCCGGGGGGTCCTGTAGAGAATGCCCTTTTTTCCGGGGCCCCCTTAAGGTTTGAAAACTGCCGGGGGGCCCCTATAGAGGATACAGCTGCCTAGGGCCCCTGTGCTTGGGGTCCTAAAGAGGATACAATTGGTGGCAAGTCAACAACTAGAGACCCCATAATAACCACAGGCCCCCATAATAACTAGAGTGCCCCTTAATATGAACTAGAATAACCCCATAGTATCAACCAAATTGTCTCTATAATCAGAAAAACAAAAAAAAGGGAAAACATGGGGAAAGGGAAAAAAAATGGGATGGCAGAGAAAATGTTTGGGGGGGAAATTTTTTGGGGAAAACCTCTTTTGGGCCCAAATCATCCATTTTAGAAGGCGCCCCTCACCCAATTTGGGTTGAATCTCCCCTTGCAGATCACTTTACACTCCCCGGGCCACTTTTTTTAGGTACACCTGCAAAGTAAGGGGGTTGGGCCCCCCTTTCCCCCTTCAAAAAGCCCAATTCTTCTTTGGGATAGTTTCCCAACAAGGGGGCTGGAAGCATTCCTCAGATTTTTTGGTCCATATTGGCTTGATGGCATAAAAAAGTTGCCGCAGAGATTTTGGGGGGCCCTCCCACTTCCCATAAATGCAAAATCTCCTTTCCCCCCCACATCCCAAAGATGCTCTTTTTGGATTGAGTTTGGGAATGGGGGGGCCCCATTTGAGAAACATTTTGAACTCATTGTATTTTTCAAAAAAACCCAGTCTGAGATGATTCCAGTTTATGAATGTGCGCATTTACCCTGCGGGGGAAAGGGTGTCCACCCAGATTTTGGGGTCCCTTTGTGGTCTTAAAGGGATTGGGACAGGGTTTCCGAAAACCAATTTAACTAGGTAGGCTGTGGTGTTGCAAACGATGCTCAATTGGTACCAAGGGGCCCAAAGAGTGCCAGAGAAATATTCCCACACCTCATGACACCACCCACACCAGCCTGAACCGTTGATACAAGGCAGGATGGATCCATGCTTTCATGTTGTTGACGCCAAATTCTGACCCTACCATCCGAATGTCGCTAGCAGAAATCGAGACTCATCAGACCAGGCAACGTTTTTCCAATCTTGTACTGCCCATTTCGATGAGCTTGGGCAAATTGGAGCCTCAGTTTCCTGTTCTTAGCTGAAAGGAGTGGCACCCGGTGTGGTCTTCTGCTGCTGTAGCCAATCTGCCTCAAAGTTCGCCGTACTGTGCGTTCAGAGATGCTCTTTCTGCCTACCTTGGTTGTAACGGGTGGCTATTTGAGTCACTGTTGCCTTTCTATCAGCTCGAACCAGTCTGCCCATTCTCCTTGACCTCTGGCATCAACAAGGCATTTACGCCCACAGGACAGCCGATCACGGGATGTTTTTTTCTTTTTCGGACCATTCTCTGTAAACCCTAGAGATGGTTGTGCGTGAAAAATCCAGGAGATCAGCAGTTTCTGAATACTCAGACCAGCCCCCTTCTGGCACAACAACCATGCCACGTTCAAAGGGCACTCAAATCACCTTTCTTCCCCATACTGATGTCGGGTTTGAACTGCAGGAGATTGTCTTGACCATGTCTACATGCCTAAATGCACTGAGTTGCCGCCATGTGATTGGCTGATTAGAAATTAAGTGTTTTTTTTTTTAAACAAAATCAAGTTTATTTCGGAAGATATGCAAAAGTTACATCATTTGTACAGGAAAACAACACATACATAGGAATCAAATGCATGTAAAATGAATAGAGTTCAAAGCTAAGTACGTCTCATTACTAAATCCGCAATAAAGACTGTATCTAATAACACTACAGAGTGTAAACCAGTCACAATTTTGCAGCATAGGATTATGACAGAAATTAAGTGTTAACGAGCAGTTGGAGGTGACCTAAAAAAAGTGGCCCTGAGTGTCATCTACATGTGATGGGTTTCCCCCGGGGGTGAGATTTCCTGCAAGAAAAAGTGAAAGTCACCGGTTGGAAATGTCCAACTTGG
>JAODAL010081400.1:0-11917 GCA_025379985.1 Phyllomedusa bahiana | reverse complement strand
CCCCCCCGGGCCCCCCGGCCTGACCCCTTCCCTTTAAAAACCCCTTTCCGGCCCCCGGGAGCCCCCTTAACCCCCCCGGGGCCCGGGCGCCTGGCCTTTTTTAAAACCCCCCCGGGCCCCCTTTGGGGCCTTTCCCTTTAAAACCCCCCCGGCCCCCGGGGGGAACCTTTTCCAAACCCCCCCCCCCCGGCCCCTGAGCCCCTTTAAAACCCCCCCGGGGCCCCGGCCCTGACCCTTTCCCTTTAAAACCCCCCCGGGCCCCTGACCCTTTCCCTTTAAAAACCCTTCCGCCCGGGCCCCCGGGGCCCTTTCCCTTAAACCCCCCCGGGGGCCCCTGCCCCTTCCTTTTAACCCCCCACCCCGCCCTTTCCCCGGCCCTAGCCCCCCCTTAACCCCCCCCGGGGCCCCGGGGCCCTGAGCCTTCCAAAACCCCTTTTGGCCCCGGGCCCCCTTTCCCTTTAAAAACCCTCCCCCTGGGGCCTTTAGCCTTCCCTTTAAAAACCCCCTTCCCGGGCCCTGATTTTTCCCTTAAAAACCCCTCCTGGGGCCCCGGCCCTTTCCCCAAAACCCCCCCCCCCCCGGGCCCCCTAAACCTTTCCCTTTAAAACCCCCCCCGGGGCCGGGCGCCTGGGGCCTTTCCCTTTAAACCCCTTTCCCGGCCCCCGGGGCCCCTTCCCTTTTAACCCCCCCGGGGCCCGGCGCCTGAGCCTTCCTTAACCCCTTGGCCCCCTAAACCCTTTCCCCTTAAACCCCCCCCTCCGACCCCGGCCCTTTGGGGGCCTTCCCCTTCCCACCCCCCCTCCCCCCCCCCCCGGCCCCGGCCTGACCCTTTCCCTTTAAAAACCCCCTCCGGCCCCCCTGACCCTTTTCCCTTAACCCCTCCGGCCCCGGGACCCTTCCCTTTAAAACCCTTTCCGGCCCCGGCCCCCTGACCTTTCCCTTTAAACCCCTTTCCCCGGCCCCTACCCCCCTTAAACCCCCTTTCCCCCCGGGTCCTGGGGCCTTTCCTTAAAACCCCCCGGGCCCGGGGCCCCTTTCCCCAAACCCCTTCCCGCCGCCGGCCTGACCCTTTCCTTCCCCCCCTTCCGGCCCCCCCCGGGTCCCCCTTTCCCAAAAACCCCCCCCACCCCGGGGGGCCTAAGCCTTCCTTAACCCCTCCCCCCCCTGGTTTTCCCCCCCCCGCCTGACCCTTTCCCTTTAAACCCCCTCCCCCCCGGCCCCAGGGGCCTAGCCTTTTAACCCCCCCGGGGCCCCGGCCCTGAGCCCCCCTTTTTAAATCCCCCCGGGGCCCCGGGACCCCCTGAGCCTTTTTTAAACCCCCCTTCCGGCCCCCTAAACCCTTTTCTTAACCCTTCCCCCCCGGGCCGCCTGCCCCCTTTTCCTTAACCCCCTCCGCCCCGGCCCTGACCCTTTTCCCTTAAACCCCCTTTTGGCCCCCTGGGCCTTCCTTCCCTTCCCCCCCGGCCCTGAGCCTTCCTTCCCCCCTTTCCCGGGGCCCCGGTTTCCTGATTTTTCCCTTTAAACCCCCTTTTGGGCCCCGGCCCCTTTACCCTTTCCCCCTTAAAAACCCCTTGCCCCTACCCCCCTTAAACCCCCCTTCCCCCCCCCGGCGCCTGACCCTTTTTCCTTAACCCCCCCGGGGCCCCGGGCCCCCTGACCCTTTCCCTTTAACCCCCCCCGGCCCCGGCCCGGGAACCCTTTCCCTTTTAACCCCTTGGGCCCCTGACCCCCCTTAAACCCCCCTCCGCCCCCCCCCGGGACCCTTTTCCCTTAAACCCCCCGGGGCCCCCCTGACCCTTTCCTTTAAAATTTTTCCCGGCCCCGGGCCGCTGACCCTTTTTTTTAAACCCCCCCCCCGGCCCCTCCCCCTTTCCCTTAAACCCCCCGGGCCCCCCTGCCCCTTTTCCTTAAAACCCCCCCGGGCCCCGGCCCCTGACCTTTTTTAAAAACCCCTTTCCCCCGGCCCCTGAGCCTTTTTAAAACCCCCTTTCCGGGCCCCCGGCCCCTGACCCCCCCTTTAAAACCCCCCCCGGCCCCCTTTAAAACCCTTTCCCTTTAAAACCCTTTTCCCGGCCCCGGGCCTAAAAACCTTCCTTAACCCCCCCGGGCCCCCGGGGCTCCGGGCCTTTCCCCTTAAAACCCCCCCGGGCCCGGCCCTTTGAGTTTTTCCTTAACCCCCCCGGGCCCCCTTTTGACCCTTTTCCTTTAAAACCCCTTCCGGCCCCGGAACCCTGAGTTTTCCCTTTCCCCCCACCCCCCCCTGGGCCCCTTTGACCCCCCTTTAAAACCCCTCCGCCCCCGGGCCCCGGGGACCCTTTCCCTTTAAAACCCTTTTGGGGGCCCCCCCGGCACCTAAACCTTCCTTCCCCCCTCCGACCCGGGCCCCTTTGACCCCTTTTTTTAAAACCCCTCCACCCCCCGGGGGCCTGAGCCCCCTTTAAAACCCCTTTTTCGCTCTTGCCCAAAGGTTTCTCCATTGAAAATTACCAATTAAAAAACGGGCCAAAAAACATGAGAAATTGATTTCACCAAAACCATAAAAAAAAATGTCCCAAATATGAAGTATAATACTCCCCAATAATTACCATAAAAAAAAATTTTTTTTCCCCAAAAAACCAATTAAAAAAATAAAAAAAAATTCAGCTACCCAAAAAAAACTAAAACAACCTTAAAAAAAATTTTTAAAAAAACCCAACAAAATACCCCCCAATTTAACAAAATTTTTGGGGGGGACCATTCCCTCACCCAAATTTAAAACAAACAGTAAATTGGAAAATCTTTAATTTAAAAATAAACAAAAAACAGATCAAGTGTTTCTAAAAAAACAAAAATGAAACCAAAACCCCCCAAAAAATTTATGATAAAAATACAAAAAACCTATATTTCAATTCATTACCAAAGTGGTGGATATGTCACCAAGGAGGGTATTAGCCTCGACGCGCGTTTCACCGCCAGCTTTCTCAAGAACCCCGGCGCCTGAGCCTTCCTTAACCCCCGCCCCGTGCCGAGCCTCCTTTCCCCTGCCGTCCCCGCACTGAGCCTCCCTTAACCCCTCCGGCCCCGGCGCCTGAGCCTTCCTTAACCCATCCGGCCCCGGAGCCTGAGCTTCCTTAACCCTCCGCCGGCCTGACCTTCCTTACCCCTCCGGCCCCGAGCCTCCTTAACCTCTCCTCCCGCACTGAGCCTTCCTTAACCCCATCCGGGCCCCGGCGCCTGAGCCTCCCTTAACCCCTCCGACCCCGGCTCCTGAGCCTTCCTTAACCCTTCCGGCCCCGGCACCTGAGCCTTCATTAACCCCTCCGACCCCGGCGCCTGAGCCTTCCTTAACCCCTCCGGCCCCGGCGCCTGAGCCTTCCTTCACCCCTCCGGCCCCGGCGCCTGAGCCTTCCTTAATCCCTCCGACCCCGGCTCCTGAGCCTTCCTTAACCCCTCCCACCCCGGCGCCTGAGCCTTCCTTAACCCCTCCGGCCCCGACGCCTGAGCCTTTCTTAACCCCTCCTGTCCCCAGCACCTGAGCCTTCCTTAACCCTTCCGGCCCTGGCGCCTGAGCCTTCCTTAACCCGTTCGGCCCCTGAGCCTTCCTTAACCCCTCCGGCCCCGGCGCCTGAGCCTTCCTTAACCCCTCCGGCTCCTGAGCCTTCCTTAACCCCTCCGGCCCCTGAGCCTTCCTTAACCCCTCCGGCCCCTGAGCCTCCCTTAACCCCTCCGACCCCGGCTCCTGAGCCTTCCTTAACCCCTCCGACCCCGGTGCCTGAGCCTTCCTTAACCCTTCCGGCCCCGGCGCCTGAGCCTTCTTTAACCCCTCCGGCCCCTGACCCTTCCTTAACCCCTCCGGCCCCGGCTCCTGAGCCTTCCTTAACCCCTCCGGCCCCTGAGCCTTCCTTAACCCTTCCGGCCCCGGCGCCTGAGCCTTCCTTAACCCCTCCGGCCCCGGCACCCGAGCCTTCCTTAACCCCTCCGCTCTTGTCTAAGTTTCTCCATTGAGCAGAAGATTATCCGAGAAACAAAAAAAGAGAGATTCCTCTTGTATGGGAGACAATGAAGCCGAGGAGTTTTCGTGCTGATCTGCGCCCGTCTCCCGCACCCTCTCATGATTTCACGCTGAGCCCGATCCCTCCTTTAATACAAGTTCTCATCAGCTGCCGGTGAATTGCCCATTATGTCGGGAGCAGCGGCTGCGGCGTCCGGACCGTACAAATGGATTAACGAGTTAAAGATCTCTCAAAATGTAATTAATTTGATTATGCATAAATAAACTCCGGCTCCGGGATGGAATTAGCCGGGATGTTTTAATCAGAGGCATTAAGATGAATGGGCGCCGCGATAATGTGAGCGGCCGGACACAATAATCGTAATTTATGATGCGTTTTGCCACATAGTCAATTTGCCTTTAATTTCGCTTCTATCCGCGGCCGTTTATTGCAGTTATCTCTAATGGAAATCGGATCATATGAAGCAATTGCGCTGCTGTCTGTGGTAATAGAGTCAAGGTTTCTCTCCAGCTGCCGCGGGTGATCTGTAAGAGCCGCTCCGCTGACTGATCGCCCCGGCTGCTGGGATGTTTTTCTAAAATGTAAAAAAAATAAAAAATTTTGGGCAATTCTTTAAAAACAGAATAACTTAATTTCTAGTTAGATTTAGAGATTAGAGAAACTACGTATTTCTGGAATGAATACGTTTAATTGCAATTATCACATTATGGCCAATTCCGAAAAATATAAGGATAGAAATATAAGAGAAAATACTATTCCAAAAAATAAAAGAGAAAATAGAAAAAATTATAAAATTTATAATTATATCAAGAAATATAAGAGAAATTACAATACCAAAAAATATAAGGATAGAAATATGAGAAAATACAATTCCAAAAAATATAAGGATAGAATTATAAGAGAAAATATAATTCCAAAAAATATAAGGATAGAAATATAAGAGAAAATACAATTCCAAAAAATATAAGGATAGAAATATAAGAGAAAATATAATTCCAAAAAATATAAGGATAGAATTATAAGAGAAAATACAATTCCAAAAATTATAATTATAGAATTATAAGAGAAAATATAATTCCAAAAAATATAAGGATAGAAATATAAGAGAAAATGAAAAAACAATTCGAAAATTTATAATTATATCAAATGCTTAAAGAAAATGTTGCAAAACAAATCCTCAAAACTGTGTGAAAAATATTTGAAATTTTACATGTTAAAAATATTTAAGAAAATTTCTATTAAATATTGAAACAGTTTTATTGAGGCTCCTGTCTTTTTTTGGGAGGTGGGGAGGGGGTTTAGGGCACCCAGGGTTAAATGCTATAAAATGTTTCTTTTGTTCAGTTATAACTAATCTTATGCTAAAAAACAAACAGTTCTGTGTGACGCCGTGATTTTGTACCGTAACATTTTTACATTTAAATCATTCTTGTTGTGCTTGTGCAAAAAGTAGTCAAATGTAAAGAAATGCACAAAAAAATGGATCTTTTACACTGCAAATCACAGGTGAGGCTTTTTGTCCATTCAAAAAGTTTGGAGGTGAGCAACTGTCTATGTCTAACAGTAACTACAGGTTGCACTGCTGTCTATGGGAGAAAGAAACAGTAACTGTGACCACAGGCTGCACTGCTGTCTATGGGAGGCAATACACTAAGGCCAACTCTCACGCTTTTGGAGGGGGGGGTCCCGCTATTTGGAGTCCCCCCCCGCCCTCTCGGCAGAGTTGGCAAACCCCCCCGCCCGCCAGCGGGCAGCGGGGGTCCTTTAAAGGGGCCGCGGCGACAGAGTACCGCTGGTGCGCTCCTGCCCCCGCCGGGCCGCTCTTACAGGCGGGTGAAGCGGCCGCAGCGGCCGCTTCACCCGCCCGTGGGCGTCTCACTGTGCAGGGAGAGGGCAGGAGGGATCGTTCCCCTCCTCCCTTCTCCCCGGTATGCAGCGCCGGTGTGCGCCGTACATGCAGGTTCAGCGTCGCAGGGGGGAGTGCACGCGGCTGCACCCCACTCCCCTGTGACACTGAGAGTACTCGTCGGCAGCCTGGACGTGCTGCAGGAGCCGGGTGGGTAAGTGGAATTTATTATTTCATTTTTATTAGCTATAAGGGGGGCTCAAAACGGGCAAAAAGGGGGCAACTACCTGGCAACAAGGGGGCACTACCTGGCAACAAAGGGGGGCACTACCTGGCTAACAAATGGGGGCATCACCTGGCAACAAAGGGGGCACTCCCTGGCTAACAAATGGGGCATCACCTGGCTAACAAAGGGGGGCACTACTGGCTAAACAAATGGGGCTTACCTGGCAACTAAGGGGGAAACTACCTGGCTAACAAAGGGGCCACCTACTAGGGGCCAAAACAAAGGGGGGGCATCTCCCTTGGCTAACAAAGGGGGCATCTACCTGGCTACAAAAGGGCATTTACCTGGCTACAAGGGGGCATCTACTTGGCTACAAGGGGCATCTACCTGCCTGTAAGGGGCACTACCTGGTTATGGGGGATACTACATGGTTTATAAGGGGCATCTACCTGGCTTTCTTCCAAAGCCGTATGCAGTTAGGCGGAGTGGGTGGCTTTTGAAAGGGCGTGCAGACCAACAAGATAGGGCGTTCCATGCAAATTTTTGCCGCGGCGCGCTATGCGCGCCGCCCTCTTCATGCTCCTGCTTTTCCACTTTCAAAAGTTGGCAACTATGACTAAGGCCTTGTCCCCACCCGGTTTTTCAGATGGTTTTCGGTTTTTGAAAACCGTCTGCCAACTGGGTGAAAACTTTTCACATGGGCCTCTATGGCCGGCGGCCCGAAAAACATAGAACATGTTCATTCTTCCAACCGTTTTGGGGCAGCAGAAAAATTGTCTATGGAAGGGGAGGGCTTTTCTCCGCCAATCGCAGAGAAAAGCCGCCCCTCTGCAACCGTGTGAACGGCCCGAAAACAGTTCAAATACCAATCGGATAAACCAACCGGTATTTGTACTGTGCCTTGTAAATGGCCCCTAACAGTGACCACAGACTGTGTTACTTTATATGGGATTCAATACACTAACAGTCACCACAGGCTGCACTGCTATCTATGAGAGACAGAAACACTAACAGTGACCACAGGCTGTACTGCTGTCTATGGGAGGCTGAAACACTAACAGTGACTACAGGCTGCACTGCTGTCTATGAGAGGCAGAACACTAACAGTGACCACAGGCTGCACTGCTGTCTATGAGAGGCTAAACACTAACAGTGACTACAGGCTGCACTGCTATCTATGAGAGACAGAAACACTAACAGTGACCACAGGCTGACTGCTGTCTAAAGGAGGGCGAAACACTAACAGTGACCACAGGTTGTACTACTGTCTATGAGAGGCAGAAAACAGTAACAGTGGGCCACAGGCTTGCACTGCGTCTATGAGAGACAGAAAAAAGTAACAGTGACAAAGGCTGCCAGCTGTCTATGGGAGGGCTAAACACTAACATTACCACAGGCTGCCTGCTGTCTATGGAGGCAGAAACACTAACGTGACCACATGCTGCATCTGTCTATGAGAGGCAGAAACATAACAGTGACACAGGCTGCCCTGCTGCTATGGAGGCAAACACTAACAGTGGACCACAGGCTGCACTGCTGTCTATGGAGGGCAAACACTAAACAGTTGACCACAGGCTGCTCTGTCTATGAGAGGCAGAAACATACAGTGAGCACAGGCTGCACTGGGGTGTCTATGGAGGCATAAAACTAACAGTGACCACAGGGGTGCACTGCTGTCTATGGGAGGCAAACACTAACAGTTTACCAAGCTGCAGTACTGTCTATGAGAGGCAGAAACACTAACAGTGACCACAGGCTGCACTGCTGTCTATGAGAGGCAAAACACTAACAGTGACCACAGGCTGCACTGCTGTCTATGAGAGGCAATACACTAACAGTGACCACAGGCTGCACTGCTGTCTATAGGAGGATCTTCTCTACCTAAAAGCTTTAAAACTATTCTTTTTCACAATGTGTTGATGTGTAACATGTGTCCATTGGGCATCTAGGATTGGTTGCTATAAAGCATCTAATTTTGTTATAACTTTTAGGTCTCTTTTTTGATACATAGAGCTTTATTTTTAAGCCACTTTTATATGTATATTTATTTTTGTGACATCATGGATCAATGTACAAAAATTTCAGCACTTTCTTCTTTCTATTGTGGTGTTTTTTATACAGGGGTCACATATATTGGGTGAGGCTGAAATATCTATCTCCATAACTTGTCCCCTCCTTACATCTCTGCCCTAATCTCCTGATACCTCCCCTCTCGCAATCTCCGCTACTCACAGGACCTTCTTCTCTGCTCTCCTCTTATCTGCTCCTCACACAACCGTCTCCAAGACTTCTCCCGTGCTTCCCCCACGTTCTGGAACTCACTGCCCCAACACCTCAGACTCTGCTCCACCTTCCCTTCAAAAGCAAAAGCAACTTGAAAACCCATCTCTTCAGGAGCCTATAACCTACAATAACCCTGCTGCCGCCACAAACATGTCTGCCCCTCACCTCCTGTCTCTTTCCCCCTTCCTTGTAGACTGTAAGCCTTCACGGGCAGGGACCTCTCTCCCTCTGTACCAGTTGTAAGTCATTCATCGTTATCACTGTACTTGTTTGACCTATTTTACGTATGTGACCTCCCCCCTGTGAATGTACAGCGACCTGGAACCAATGGCGCTTTAAAATAAATAATAATCTATCTCTCTATCTCATCACTATCTATAGTATCTCACAGAAGTCAGGACACCCCTCATATTATATACAGTATCTCACAGAAGTCAGGACACCCCTCACATTATATACAGTATCTCACAGAAGTCAGGACACCCCTCACATTATATACAGTATCTCACAAAAGTCAGGACACCCCTCACATTATATACGGTATCTCACAAAAATCAGGACACCCCTCACATCTTACATAATATTACATACATAAATATTGTATTATATCTTTTCATGGTATAATACTGGGTATCTTTAGCTTGAAATTGAAGGTTTGGTTGTTTGTCTGAGGCCGGGAAGCTAAGAGGAGGAACACAGGAGCAACATAAGGGGGTGGCGATCGATATAGGTAATGAAGGGGGTGCTGTCTGAAATGAGCATCAAAGGGAGTATACAAAATGGGCAATGAAGGTGGTGGTGTCTGATATGGGCAATGAAGGTGGTGGCGTCTGATATGGGCAATGAAGGTGGTGGCGTCTGATATGGGCAATGAAGGTGGTGGCGTCTGATATGGGCAATGAAGGTGGTGGCGTCTGATATGGGCAATGAAGGTGGTGGCGTCTGATATGGGCAATGAAGGTGGTGGCGTCTGATGTGGGCAATGAATGTGGTGGCGTCTGTTTTTGGCAATGAAGGTGGTGGCGTCTGATATGGGCAATGAAGGTGGTGGCATCTGATATGGGCATTGAAGGTGGTGGCATCTGATATGGGCATTGAAGGTGGTGGTGTCTGATATGGGCAATGAAGGTGGTGGCGTCTGATATGGGCAATGAAGGTGGTGGCATCTGATATGGGCAATGAAGGTGGTGGCGTCTGATATGGGCAATGAATGTGGTGGCGACTGATGTGGGCAATGAATGTGGTGGCGTCTGATGTGGGCAATGAAGGTGGTGGCGACTGATGTGGGCAATGAATGTGGTGGCGTCTGATATGGGCAATGAATGTGGTGGCGTCTGATGTGGGCAATGAAGGTGGTGGCGACTGATGTGGGCAATGAATGTGGTGGCGTCTGATGTGGGCAATGAATGTGGTGGCGTCTGATGTGGGCAATGAATGTGGTGGCGTCTGATATGGGCAATGAATGTGGTGGCGTCTGATGTGGGCAATGAAGGTGGTGGCGTCTGATATGGGCAATGAAGGTGGTGGCGTCTGATATGGGCAATGAAGGTGGTGGCGTCTGATATGGGCAATGAAGGTGGTGGTGTCTGATATGGGCAATGAAGGTGGTGGTGTCTGATATGGGCAATGAATGTGGTGGCGTCTGATATGGGCAATGAAGGTGGTGGTGTCTGATATGGGCAATGAAGGTGGTGGCGTCTGATATGGGCAATGAAGGTGGTGGCGTCTGATGTGGGCAATGAATGTGGTTGCGTCTGTTTTTGGCAATGAAGGTGGTGGCGTCTGATATGGGCAATGAAGGTGGTGGCGTCTGATATGGGCAATGAAGGTGGTGGCGTCTGATATGGGCAATGAATGTGGTGGCATCTGATATGGGCAATGAATGTGGTGGCGTCTGATGTGGGCAATGAATGTGGTGGCGTCTGATGTGGGCAATGAATGTGGTGGCGTCTGATGTGGGCAATGAATGTGGTGGCGTCTGATGTGGGCAATGAATGTGGTGGCGTCTGATGTGGGCAATGAAGGTGGTGGCGTCTGATATGGGCAATGAATGTGGTGGCGTCTGATGTGGGCAATGAAGGTGGTGGCGTCTGATGTGGGCAATGAATGTGGTGGCGTCTGATATGGGCAATGAAGGTGGTGGCGTCTGATGTGGGCAATGAATGTGGTGGCGTCTGATGTGGGCAATGAATGTGGTGGCGTCTGATATGGGCAATGAAGGTGGTGGCGTCTGATGTGGGCAATGAAGGTGGTGGCGTCTGATGTGGGCAATGAATGTGGTGGCGTCTGATATGGGCAATGAAGGTGGTGGCGTCTGATATGGGCAATGAAGGTGGTGGCGTCTGATGTGGGCAATGAAGGTGGTGGCGTCTGATGTGGGCAATGAAGGTGGTGGCGTCTGATGTGGGCAATGAATGTGGTGGCGTCTGATGTGGGCAATGAATGTGGTGGCGTCTGATGTGGGCAATGAATGTGGTGGCGTCTGATATGGGCAATGAATGTGGTGGCGTCTGATATGGGCAATGAAGGTGGTGGCGTCTGATATGGGCAATGAAGGTGGTGGCGTCTGATATGGGCAATGAATGTGGTGGCGTCTGATATGGGCAATGAAGGTGGTGGCGTCTGATATGGGCAATGAATGTGGTGGCGACTGATGTGGGCAATGAAGGTGGTGGCGTCTGATGTGGGCAATGAAGTGGTGGCGTCTGTGTGGCAATGAATGTGGTGGCGCTGATTGGGCAAAAGAAGTGGTGGCGTCTGATTTTGGGCAATGAAGGTGGTGGCGTTTGATTTGGGCAATGAAGGTGGTGGCGTCTGATATGGGCAATGAAGGTGGTGGCGTCTGATATGGGCAATGAAGGTGGTGGTGTCTGATATGGGCAATGAAGGTGGTGGTGTCTGATATGGGCAATGAAGGTGGTGGTGTCTGATATGGGCAATGAAGGTGGTGGTGTCTGATATGGGCAATGAAGGTGGTGGCGTCTGATATGGGCAATGAAGGTGGTGGCGTCTGATATGGGCAATGAAGGTGGTGGCGTCTGATATGGGCAATGAAGGTGGTGGCGTCTGATATGGGCAATGAAGGTGGTGGCGTCTGATATGGGCAATGAAGGGGTGGGTCTGATATGGGCAATGAAGGTGGTGGGTCTGTATGTGGGGAATGAAGTGGTGGCGTCTGATATGGCAATGAAGGGGGTGGCATCTGATATGGGCAATGAAGGGGGTGGCGTTTGAATGGGCAATGAAGTGGGTGGCGTCTGATTGGCAATGAAGTGGTGGGGTCTGTTTTTGGCAATGAAGGTGGTGGCGCTGATATGGCAATGAAGGTGGTGGCAATGATAGGGCAATGAAGGTGGTGGCCGAAAGGGCATGAAAGGGGGGGTGTTCGTATGGGCAATGAAGGGGGTGGGGTCTGATTTGGGGAATGAAGGGGGGGCTCTGATTGGGCAATGAAGGTGGTGGGGTCTGATTTGGGGGAATGAATTGGGGGCGTTTATTGGGCAAAGAAGGGGGGTGGGGCGAATTTGGGGAATGAAGGGGGTGGCGTCTTTGGGGAAAGAAGGTGGGGCG
>JAODAL010081399.1:0-11917 GCA_025379985.1 Phyllomedusa bahiana | reverse complement strand
CCCCCCCCCCCCCCATTTCCCCCCTTGCATTTTCATTTCCATAGTTTTACAATTAATTATTGTGATATCAGAAACCAAGAGAGTCTGTGATCTCTCCGCTCTCCGATCTCTCGCTCCATTGTCCCGTCCTGGAGGATGATCTTACATAGCAGTAATATCATGCAAGTGTGATACCCCCCAAGCCTGTGCTGCGGCCAACAGAGCCATGCCAGGGAGCTCACCGGCCGCGGGCAGATGATTGGAGTGGTTGTTCTACAAGAGACTCCAGTCCTAGTGGTCAGTGGTGGGACTGCCGCATGAATGGGAGTATGAGCCGTCCACATAGACAGAGGAGATCATGTGTAATTATCCAGTGTGATCTGCAGAAGAGAATGACTCATTGATGGAGAGCGGGGGCTTCCCCGCCGCAGAGCCGGCCTCAAGCTCTGCAGTCACTGCTCGAAATCCACGGCCAGCCGGGACTATGGGAGCCACTGCGGCAGCTGGACACTCACTGACCCGTGTGTTTATAGGGATTGGTGTCATGCAATGACGATGGTCTCCGAGAGCCTCAGCTCGGAAGCCACCGAGTATTATACAAGATGTTAGTTGTGACCCCCACTCTCCACCCAAAAATATTGCTCCAACCTTACTCTCATAGTGATTCACTATTGGGCTTATGATGAAACATCTTTACGATTTGGCGCAGTTCCAGTCACATGACCATGGGGGACATCACTATGGAGGACCTTCCACCATGACTGTTGCATTAACAGATCAATGAGACTTTTTTTAAGCTAAGTTTGCTGCAGAGAAAAGTGGGATCATGGTCATGGGGGTAACTATAGCCAGGGGCGTAACTGGAATTTATAGAGCCCCATGGCTAAAGACATGGTCCACCACCAACAGGTGGACAGGAGACTCAAATAGCAACATAAAAAGTGGAGTACTAAGTAAAGGTATGCCGGCTTAGACTGGACTACAGCGGTGGGCCCCTAGGCATGGCGGGCCCCTGGGAATAGCAGGCATGAAGGATAAAATCAGAAAAAGAATAGCAGAAAGCAAGAGGCATGTGTGGTCATATACATGAGCTGTATAGTGGGCCCCAAGAACCAACTCCACTGGTGGGCCCCAAGAATCAGCTCCACTGGTGGCCCCAAGAATCAGCTCCACTGGTGAGGCCCCAAGAATCAGCTCCACTGGTGGAGACCAAGAATCAACTCCACTGGTGGCCCCGAGAATCAACTCCTCTGGTGGCCCCAAGAATCAGCTCCCCTGGTGGCCCCAGGAATCAGCTCCACCGGTGGCCCCCAGAATTAAATCTCCCCTGGAATCAGACCCCCAGAATCAGCTCCACCGGTGGCCCAGAATATCTCCCTGGTGGCCCAAGAATCAACTCCACTGGTGGGCACCAAGAATCATCTCCACTGGTGGCCCCAAGAATCATCTCCACTGGTGGCCCCAAGAATCATCTCCACTGGTGGCCCCGAGAACGAACTGCACGGGTGTCCCCGAGAATCACCTACACTGGGGGCCCCTAGAATCATCTCCACTGGTGGCCCCGAGAACCAACTCCACTGGTGGGAACCAAGAATCAGCTCCACTGGTGGAGCCAAGAATAAAGCTCCACTGGTGGAGCCCCAGAATCAACTCCACTGGTGGAGCCCCAAGAATCATACTCCATGGTGGGAGCCCCCAAGAATTACTTCACTGGTGGGCCCCAAGAATCAACTCCACTGGTGGAGCCCCAAGAATCATCTCCACTGGTGGAACCCAAGAATCATCTCCACTGGTGGAGCCCCAAGAATCATCTCCACTGTTGAGATCCAAGTATCAACTTCGCTAAAGGGCCATCAGAATCAGCTCCATTGATGGGCCCCAAAAATCAACCCCACTGATGGGCCCCAGGCACCCCAGTCTGATATTGAAAGTATGGATAATAGTGCCATATATCAGAGCATAAAGCCACCAATTTGTCATTGATGCAATGTTCTCTCACATAAATGGGCCCCCTGAACCCCTCGGCCCCATAGCAGTTGTTATGGCTATAGTTACACCCCACATAGTAACTGCTGTGGGGACAGAGGATGAAGGGGCCCAATCAAGTGCAAGAACTTTGTACCTTTTTGCAAGGAACAATAATTTGGTTGGCCTTTTGCTCCCTATCACTAGTATGTGGTCCCCCTAAACCTCTCGGCCCCACAGCAGCAGCTATGGCTATAGTTCTTACACCCCTGACTATAGCCATAGCAGCAATAGTATGTGGCTTCCCTGATACGTGGAACTATTATATCTACCTTTATTGCGGTTTATGCTGCTCTTTCAGTTTCCGGTCCTTACATATTGGGGCCCTATGAATTTTAGTTCCTATCGATTTGCCATCAAAGTGCAAGAGGGGAACACTCTGAATAGTTTAGGTGCCCAATAGTTGTCTCTTGGCCTCCTTGATGCCGTGCATGAGGACGCGCTGCAGTGACACTTACTCCAAACCTCCTCCCTATAACATCGGAGCGGAGACGTGTCGGGAGGAATACCCCGCTCACTAATGGTGGAGACATCTCCGTGTCCGCGGCACTAACAGCATGGGACTGTACAATAATTACCACCCTGCTCCGATGATGCTGGAAGATCCTGAGGTCATACGGGTTCAGCCGACACGTGCACATCCCCGGGACGGGATTAACTCATTGCTATCTGCTCTTCTTACTACAGACTCGGATTGTGGTCTATCGGGAACCCAGATTTCTGACTGTATTAAACCCTTGGCTGATCCTAGGATCATGTATGCGCAAGTGCGACCGCTTCTCCATTCTGAGCCAACACTTTTGGTGGCCTGTTCCCAATATAGGTGTGGGGGCCAGAGGTGGGACATGCACCTATCAGACTTTGATGGCCTCTCCTATCCATAATCCATCAACGTCTATAGTGGGGGAGACCACTTGAACCCTTACATGACCGCCCACTGTCTTCTGACGACGCGGACTAGAGAGGGGGTCTGCGGCTCGTAATGCTGGAGCTGTAGATAACACCTCCGTTCCTAGTGCAGGAAGCCTCCAATCTCTGCCGCTTAAGCCTTTGATTGCTGCGGTCTATGACTGTAGTATAATCATAGAGGATTCTCCTGCCCCAATGGGTCACCAGGATTCCCAGTGCCCGATGGAGCTTGGGGAATGTCTATACAGTCAGCCCTGGGCATCTAGAGTAGCCCAATAGAGCCTGAGTAATATCTATACAGTCAGCCCTGGGGGCCTAGAGTCGCCCAATAGAGCCTGGGGAATAACTATACAGTCACCCCGGGGGCCCTAGGGGAGCCCAATAGAGCCGGGAATATCTATAAGTCACCCGGGGGCCTGATTTCCCAATGAGCGGGGGGAATATCTATAAGTCACCCTGGGGTGGGTCCCCAATGGGCCCGGGGAAAACATACCGCAAGGCCCCTAGAGGACCCAATGAGCCGGGGGAATATCTATACGCACCCCCGGGGGCCTGAGGCCCCAAATTCCCTGGGGAATATTTCAGCGCCCGGGGGGCCTGATAGCCCAATGAGCTGGGAATTTTATACTCAGCCTGGGGCTAATACCCAATAGACCCCGGGGGGAATATCTATACAGTCAGCCGGGGGCCGGAGACCCCAATAGAGCCGGGGGTAATATCAACCCCAGTCATGGGGGGGGAAAAAAAAGGGGGGGAAGTCCCCAAATAAGCCTGGGAATACTAAAGTCAGCCCTGGGCCTAGAGTCCCCCAAATGACCGGGGAAAATATTAAAAGTCGCTGGGGGCCTAGAGAAGCCCAAATAGACTGGGGAATATTATACAGCACCCTGGGGACCAGAGTGCCCAATGACCCCCGGGATATCTATACAGTCAGCCTGGGGGGGGACCCCTCCGGGGTATCAAATAGCCTAAGAATAGGCTAATAACATCACCCGGGGACCTAAGTACCCCAAATGGGCCCGGGGGGGAATATCTATACAGTCCCCTGGGCCCTAAAGGGCCCCAATAGGCCTGGGAATTTTCTATAATACCCATGGGGCCCTAGTAGCCCAATAGGTGGGAATATCTATACAGTCACCCCTGGGACCTAGGGGCCCCAATAAAACCTGGGAATACAGCATCACCCTGGGCCCTAGAGACCCCATAGAGCTGGGAATATCTTTAACCCCCCCGGGGGCAAGTCCCTTGGGGGCTTTGGGGAGAAGCCCAAATGGGCCTGGGGAATATTATACATAGCCCTGGGCCTGATCCCCCAATAGAGTGGGGAAATTTTTAAACAGTCAGCCCTGGGCCTAAAGTACCCCAAATAGAGCTGGGAATATTTATACATCACCCGGGGGCCCAAAGTGCCAATAAGCCTGGGAATATCTATACGCAGCCCGGGGGCCTAGGTACCCCAAAAAAGGGGGGAAATATATCAGTCCCCCGGGGGGCCTGATCCCAATAGACCCGGGGAATTTATCAGCACCCCGGGGGAACCTAATGCCCCAATGAGCTGGGGAATTCTATACCCCCGGGGCCTAGGTAGTTAATGGCCCGGGGGGAATATTTACGTAGCCCTGGAGCCCTAGAGGGCCAATGAGCCTGGGGAATATCTAACATAGCCCTGGGGCCCCTAAGTAGCCAAAAAGCTGGGAATACTATCAGTCACCGGGGCCTAGAGTACCCAAATAGAGCCTAAATATTATAAGTCAGCCTGGGGGCCTAGAGTACCCCAAATAACCCCTGGGGAATTCTATAAGTACCCCGGGGGCCTAGAGTAGCCCAATAAGCCGGGAATATATCATCAGCCCTGGGGCCTAGAGTAGCCAATAAGCCTGGGAATATTATACAGTCACCTGGGCCCGAGTCCCAAAATCACCCTGGGGAAAATCTTCATCAGCCCTGGGGACGAGTAGCCCAAAGAGCCGGGGGAAAAACTTACATCATCCGGGGGACCTAGAGTCCCCAATGGGCCCCCGGGGGGAAAAACTATCCCGTCAGCCCTGGGGACCTAGAGGAAGAAAATGGGGCCTGGGGGGAAATCATTCAGCCCCCGGAAGCCCTTTGGGCCCCCGGGCCCATGGCCCGGGAATTCCCCCTTCCCAGGGGGGGCCCCCTGGGGGGCCGGGGGGCCCAATTTTAAAGGGGGGCCCCGGGGAAATTACCCCTTTTTTTTTACGGTCCCCCCGGGCCCAGAGTCCCAAGAGTTTTTGGGGGTTTTTTTATTTTCCCTCCCCAGTCCCCATTTTCCCCTTCCTGGGTCCCCTGACCTTTGGGGAATTTTTTATTCTCCGCCCCCGGGGGCCTTTGGAGTACCCCCCAATAAGCCCTGGGGAAACCTTTATTCCCCCCCGGGGGTCCACCCTTTTGGGCCCTTTGGTAAAAGGGGGCCTAGATTATTTTCCGTCACCTTTGGGGGGGCCCGGGAAATCCCCCCCAAGACCCTGGGGAATATCATACTCACCTGGGGGACCTAGATTCCCAATAGAGCCGGGGGATATCTATAAGTCAGCCCTGGGGATTTTAGAGTGCCCAATAACCCGGGGGAATATTATAAATCAGCCCGGGGGACCTGATTCCCCCAATAAAGCCTGGGAATACTAGCAGTCACCCCGGGGGGCCAAGGGTACCCCAATAGAGCCTGGGAATTCAAAAAGCCCCGGGGGACCTAGGTGCCCTTTAGGCCTGGGAATTCATAGCCTGGACCTAGGGACCCAAAATGGGCCTGGGGAATATAATACAGACCCGGGGACTAAGTACCCCAATACCCCCGGGGGAATACTATCGCACCCTGGGGACCTAGGTACCCCAATAGAGCCTGGGGAATTCTATAAGCCCCGGGGGCTAGAGTAGCCCAAAGCAGGGAAATTTACATCACCGAGACCTGGGGCCCCCAGAGGGTTTAAGTAACCCGCTGTTAGGGCACACTGTGTTGCCTTGACAGACCGATCATTGATCCCTAAGGAAATGTATGGGATAAGGGTATCGGGGTTTTTTAATACATTAATACAGAATTTAAAAAAAAGTATACAAAATTACCCCTTAAGGGGATTTAAAAAAAAGTTAAAAAAAAATTTGTGAAAAAATTAAAAAATAAAAAAAAAATTAAAAAAAAAATTGTACACATTACACAAAAAAACAAACAAATGTTGGGTATCCACAAAACCAAAATTTCCCTGTAGAATTAATCTAATTCCTCTGAAAATAAAAGGAGGAGATTTTTATCTAAAGCCCCGTGAAGTTTAGAGCTAAAGTAAAAAAAAAGAAAATTAGTTCCTTTGTTTGTTAGATCAGTAACACTCAAGCTTCTTTAGGGGTTTATGTTATAGAGGAGCAAAATATGCTAATCATGCTATAAAACCCCCCCACAGCCTGCAAGCTTTCGAGTTGAAGTGCGGGCCTTCTTCCCACATTGATTTTTTTCTTTAAATTTTTTTTTTAAATTATTTTATTTTTTTAATTATTAATTTTTTTATTATTTTATTATTTTTTTAGCCCATTTATTCCAGGGCGCTGTACATTGGGGGAAATTACATACATTACATAAGTCTACAAGTACTAGTGAAATCTTACTAACACAGGTTACGAGGGAGAGGGGCCCCGCGGAAGCTTAAATCTACAAGGGGGGGGAAAGAGACAAAAGGGTGGGGGCAAATGTCTGGGGGTAGTAAGTGACAGCGGGTTATTCTGGGTTTGTTGGCAAATTTTAAAAGGATGGTTTTCGGGTTTTGCTTTTGAAGCTGGTGAAAGTGGGGAGAGTCTGATTTTTTGGGGCTGGGTTTCCAAGGTGGGGGAAGCAGGGGAGAAGTTTGGAACTTTGTGTGAGGAGCTGAAAAGGGGAAGCGGGGGGGAAAAAGGTCCGGTGAGGAGGGATTTTTGAGGGGAATTTTGGAGATTAAGGCAGGGGATGTATGGGGGGGAGAGGTCTGGAGAGCCTTTGTAGGTCATGGTTGTGCTTGAAATGATTCGGGGGAAATGGGAAGCGGGAAAGGGATTGGCGAGGGGAGAGGCGAGGGTAGGGGGAGAGGGGTGGATAAGAGGGGCACAAGTTAAGGATGGATTGGGGGGGAAAGGGGGTGTGTGGGAGGGCCCCGAGAAGGATGTTGCAGTTTAGGGGAATGACAGGGCATGGGCCAGTTTTTTTTTGTGTCATAGTTGAGGGAAAGAGGTGGGAGATGTTTTTCAGGGGGAGGCGGGAGGCAGAGGGAGGGTTTTGGATGTGGGTTTGAAGGAAAAAACAGTCAGGTTTTTTCCCAAGGAAGCGGACTTTTGGACCGGTGAAGGTAAGCCCTTGCTTGATAGAAAATCAGGGGGGGGGGGGTGGAGTGCGACGGTGGGAAGATAATGAATTCAGTTTTCAGTTTTTAGGCAAAGGTAAAAAAAGACTATTACCAAATACATCGCTGTTCTGATATTGCTAAAACCCGAGAAGCTTCAGACAAAAGTAAAGAATTTTTTTTCCTTTTTTTGTTTGATCAATAAACTCAGGTGCCGGCAGTTCTGCATGCCGATCTGGAGATGACGTCATCCCGATAAGAAAACAGCGGGAAGAGCGTCGGTTAAACCTAGAGAAACCTGGTGCATCAAGCGGAAAAAATCCCTTATCTTTAAAAAAGAAAAATAAAAAAAGAATGATTTGGAAAAAGTTTATTTACGTTCCCCACATGTTTAAAGTTTTTTTGTAGGAGAAAAACCCTTTTAAAGCCTTTTCAAGCCTGTTGCTTTGGGGGTTAATATAATGATTGTTTGGTATAGCAGTCATCCCGCACAGAGCAGGGACACCCCGAGAACTTCTCGCCCGACTCACGCCTTACATTTGCAGTGTTGCACGTTCTCGGAGCAGTCGGGGATTGTTGACGTTCCCTTGCCTGTCTTGCTCTATCCTATGGCCTCCATTAATAAAACATCCCATTCAGTAGCCGGGCAAAGCCGTTTCCTAATATCTTCACTGAAGTGTTTCCATGGCTGGAGTCTCCCCAGGATTCCTTGAACAATGTGCTGGTGGTTTTATGTTATCCAGCCCTGCTATGTGGGTTCTCCGATATATGGCGGTATTATTTATACTTTTTACTACTTCTGCTGGTGCAGTTTGTTTCCGGTTCTTAGCTGGTGGGGCCAATCTTATTTTGGTGTGGGGCCCTATGAGTATTAGTTATGCCCCTGGCTTTCACTGTGTATTTATTTTATTCATTTATATAGCGCGTTATTTCCCAGCGCTGTACAAGACTGCCCCCTCATTCACAATGGCCCTGTCAAATTCCAGATAATTATCTTTTGTTTTGGGGGTTTGGGGGAAAAAAATTTCACAGAGAAAACCCAGGCAAATATGGGGAGAACATACAAACGCCTTGCAGATGTTGTTCTTGGTGGGATTTGAAGCCAGGGCCTATGGAGGCAACGGGCCCCAACCCCTGAGGACCGTGCTGCACCATGCTAACCCCCGAGGACCGTGCTGCACCATGCTAACCCCGAGGCAGTGTCACAGCTAACCCCGAGGCACCGGCGCACCATGCTAAACTGAGGGGACCGTCTGACCCTGCAAAAAACAGGCACCGTGTCACCTGTAAACCCCTGAGGGCCCCGGGGCACATGTAACCTGAGGACGGTGCACCATGTAACCACGAGGGGCCCTGTGCACCATCTAACACTGAGGGACCTTTCTGCACCATTAACCACGGGCACCGTGCTGCACCAGTAACCACCGAGGCACCGTGTGCACCATCCCATGGGCACCGGCTGCACATGCTAACACGAGGCACGGCTCCCCCTGCTAACCACCCAGGCACCGTGCGCACCATGCTAACCTGGGCCACCGGCTGCACCTGCTAACCACGAGGGACCCTGCTCACCTTTCTAACCCCTGGGGCCCCGGCTGCACCTGCAACCCCCGAGGGACCGTGTTCCATGTAACCATGAGGCACCGTGCTGCAAAAATGCTAACACCGAGGGGACCGTGCTCACCATGCTAACCCTTTAGGGCCCCGGTGCCCTGAACCATAGGCACTGTGACCATTCCACCGGGCACTCTGCACCTCTAAAATGGGCCACCCCCCCTTTTCACATGCTAAACCCCGGAAAGTCTCACCTTAACCCCCAACCTGTTCACCCCCTAAATGGGCCACCCCTCCCCAAACCGGGCACTTGACCCTGCTAACCCAGGCCCCGGCTTTTCACCATTTGAACCACAGGAGTCTGACCTTAAACCCGGGGGCCTCTTTCACCATGAGGCCCCGTGCTGCCCCATGTAACCCCCCGAGGCACCGTGCTGCCCCATCTAACCACTGGGGCCCCATGGCACCATGCTAACCCTGGGGCACTGTGCTGCCCTAAAACCCCTTTGAGGCACTGTGCTAACCACTGAGGCACTGTACTAACCCATGAGCTACTGTGCTAACCATTAAAGGGGTGTTCCCATGAAGCAAGGTCTATTATTCCATCTAAAAGTTCCAGACCCTTCTCCAAACCGGGTCACTATAACTTTTCTTTTATTACATTGAAATGTCCCCAGCCCCCTTCCCAAAATCCTGGTCATATAACTTGTTCTTTTAACATCTAGAAATGTCTCCAGACCTTCCCCCAAATCCTGGTCACAATAACTTGTTTTTTATTAATCTAAAAATTCTCCGACCCTTCCCCAAACCCGGTCACTATAACTTGTTCTATTATTCCATCTAAAAAATGTACCAAACCCCCTTCTCCAGAACCTGGCACTAAAACTTTTTATTTTTACATCAGAAATGCCCCTCCAGCCCCTTTCTCCAGAACCCGGTCATATAACTTGTTCTATTATTCCATCTAGAATGTACCCAACCCTTCCCCAAATCCCGGTCACTAACTTTTCTTTTATTACATCAGAAATGTATCCAATCCTTCCCGAATCCCGGTCATTTAAAACTTTCTATTTTTAATCAAAATGTCTCCAGACCCTTCTCCAAACCCGGTCACTATAATTTTTTTCTATTTTAATCTAGAAATGTTCCCAGCCCCTTTCCCAGAACCCCGGCACTTAATTTGTTCTATTATTACTCAGAAATGCTCCAGACCCTTCCCCAGAACCCCCGGTACTAAAAATTGTTCTTTTATTCCATCTAGAAATGCTCCAGACCCTTCTCCAAAATCCCGGTCACTATAACTTGTTCTATTTTCCATTAAAAAAGTACCAGACCTTCTCCAGAACCCCTCACTATAACTTGTTATTTTAATTACATCTAGAAAATTATGCAGACCCTTCTCCAGAACCCGGGTCACTAAAACCCTTTTCTATTTTTACATCTAAAAAGTCTCCAGACCCTTCTCCAGAATCTGGCACTTAACTTGTTCTATTATTACTTTAAAATGTCTCCAGCCCCCTTCCCCCAGAACCCTGGTCACTTAACAGTTCTTTTATTACATCTAAAATTTTCCCAGACCCTTCCCAGAATCCTGTCACTAAACATGTTCTATTATTACATCAGAAATGTCTCCAACCCCTTCTCCGAATCTTGGTCAATAAAACTTTTCTTTTATTCCTCTAAAATGTATCCAGACCCTTCTCCAAAACCCTGGTCACTATAACCTGTTCAATTATTACATCTAAAAGTATCCAACCCTTCCCCCAGAATCCCGGTCCCTATAACTTGTTAATTTTATTTCATCAAAAAAAATGTACCCAAACCCCTTTTCCCAAATCCCGTAAACTAAACTTGTTCTTTTTTTCCATCTAGAAATGTATCCAGACCCTTCTCCAGAATCCTGGTCCTTAACCTTTTCTTTTTACATCTAAAAGTCCCCCCAGACCCTTCTCCAGAATCCTGGTCACTAAACTTTTATTATTACATCTAAAATGTATCCGACCCTTCCCCAAACCCCCTGTCACTAAAAAACTTGTTATATTATTAATCTAGAAAGTATCCAGATCCTTCTCCAGAATCCCGGTCCCCTTAACTTTTTATATTTTTTATCAAAAAATTTTTTCCAGACCCTTCTCAGAATCCGGGTCATTTAAAACTTTTTCTATTATTCATCTAGAAATGTATCCAGACCCTTCTCCAAACCTGGTCCACTATAACCTTTTCTATTATTACATCTAGAAATGTCTCCAGACCCTTCTCAGAATCCTGGGTCACTATAACTTTTTTCTTTTATTACATCTAGAAATGTATCCAACCCTTCCCAGAATCCTGGTACTATAACTTGTTTTTTTATTACATCTAAAATGTACCCAAATCCTTCCCAGAACCCCGGTCACTATAACTTGTTATTTTTTTTCCCCTTTAAAAAAATGTTTCCAGACCCTTCTCTAGTCCTGGTCTCTATAACTTGCCCTATTATTACATCTAAAAATGTTTCCAGACCCTTCCCAGAACCCCCCCCTCACTAAACTTGTTCATTTTTTCATCAAAATTTCTCCAGACCCCCCCCCCAGAATCCCGGTCACATAACTTGTTATATTATCACATCAGAAATGTATCCAGACCCTTTTGAACCCTTTAACTTTCCCCATGATACGTCCTTACAGAAAAGCCCCCATATCAATAAATTTTTCCCTAGTAGACGATCCCGTTCCTTCTTCCTTGCACTGTATTATACTTCCATGTAATTGCAAAGGTTCTGCTCTCTCCTTGAACATAATGATCCCTACTGGCGACTGTGCAGTGAACAGCGGAGGACAAACTTTGATCAGCCTACCGTCAGGGCTGATGACAATGGATCGTATAAAGTAGAGGACCCCTTTATTACTGGGACTAGACGAGCAGCACCAGACCCATAGATATATGCATAGGTTATACTAGGGTCTACAACACAGAATGATTGGTTGCATGAAATATTACATAGCAAAGCAAAAAAAATTGAGGAAGGGGGGTAAAATTTCCCAGATTTTGAAAGAAACCCAAAATTTCGAACCCCAGAGACCATGAACTGTTCGTATTTCTGTATCTTCCCCATGGGGATGAGTTTACAGCCTGGCCGCCCTTTTAATGCC
>JAODAL010081398.1:0-11917 GCA_025379985.1 Phyllomedusa bahiana | reverse complement strand
AAAAAACCAAAAACCCCCAAAGGGCCCACATATAAACCCCCCACATAGTGCCTGAATAAAAACCCCAAATTCCACACTGAAAAAAAAATTTTTAAAAACTTTGCCACAAAATAAAAAGTTAAAGTTCGGGTCCCCGTTAGGACCCACAGGGGGCCCTTTTCCCTTCCCGATGAGTCATTCACATTCCGGTTTCTTCTCCATCGGGTTTCAAAACCTTCTTTGGTGACTTCTCCCGCCCAACACCCCAACCCTGCAGAAAGAAAAAACAAAACAAACCTTTAAGGCAGGTGATTTTTCCCCTAAATTTGGGCCCGGAAAATTAAAATCCCATGTCCCCCCAGCCCAGGCAGGAATATATATAAAAATTTATATATAAAAAAATATATAAATACATAATAAAAAAAATTAAAATATATAAAATAAAAAAAAATTTAAAAAAATATTAATAAAAAAAAATATATTAAAATATAATATAAAATTAAAAATTTCCACCGGCCACTTTTAAAAAAATTGGGTACACCCCCCCCAATCCCCCTTTAAATAACAAATCACCAATCACATGGCGGAAAACCCAAAAGTGCTTTTACCCTTTAAGGAAAAGGTCAAGACAATCCCTGCGTTCAAACCGAGCATCATAGGGGGAAGAAAGGGGGATTTGATGCCTTTAAAACGTGCAGGGGGTTTTTGGGCCAGAAGGGCTGGTCTAAAAGTATTTCAGAAACTGCGGGAATCCCTTTGGTTTTTCACGCAAAACCCCAACCCTAGGGTTTACAGAAAAAATGGCCCCCAAAAAAGAAAAAACTTTCCAGTGAGCGGCAGCCTGTGGGCGGAAAATGCCTTGTTGAGGGCCAGGGGCAAAGGAAAAGGGGGCAGACGGTTCGAGCTATAGAAAGGAAAACATTTACTAAAAAGCCACCCGTTAAAAACCAAGGTAGGGAAAAAGCAACTCAAAACCCAAACAAAAAGGGGCGAACTTTGGGGCCCAGAGGGGCACAGCAGCAAAAAACCACACCGGGGGGCCCCCTCCTTTCCCAAAGAACGGGGAAATGAGGCTCCAATATCCCCAAGCTCATAAAAAATTTGGGACGTAAAGTTTGGGGAAAAACCTTCCCGGGCAAAAGAGTCTCGATTTCTTTTTCGACATGGGAGGGTTGGGGTTCAGCATTTGGCGAAAAAACCTGAAAGTTTGGATCCATCCCCCCCTTGAACCCAACGGTTCAGGCGGGTTTTGGTGGTGTCAGGGTAAAGGGGAATTTTTTTCTTGGCACTTTTTGGGCCCCGGTCCCAAAATTTGAGAAAACGTTTCAACACCTTTTAAAATCTATGCCACGAAAAATTTTGAGGCAGTTCTGAAGGAAAAAGGGGGGTTTCCCAACCCTTACTAGCAGGGGTTTTACCTAATAAAGTGGCCGGTGAGTTAAATATTTTAAAATGGGGGGTTAGCATCAACACCGGGTACCCCCCGGGTTTTGGGGCAGACAGAGACGGGGGAAAACAGCTTTAAAAAGTCCCAAGTCCACTTTTGCCGGGGTTTAAATTAGAAGGCAAAAAAAAACCCCCGGCCCTTTAACGTCGGGCAAAAATACAAAAAAAAAATCCTGCTCGGCCTGAGCCTAACAAAACCGTAAGGGCCCCGGGGAACTACGCAGAACACACTCGTCCCCTCTTGTACAGAAAACCTTTACATGCAGAAAACGGGGCCTTACCATGTGGCTTGTACACTCCGCCATCAGCACCATGACAGGCCTGAAAGACCCGGGCTTTTGGGCCTTTAGCCCCCGGCCTAAACCGGGGGCTTGGGAGTGGCCACCCCCCCCACCCTCTTTGCCCACTCCAGGAAAACCCGGGCCCAGACAAAAGCGGTTTGGAACCGTTTTAAAACTAAACAGGTCAGCAGCATAGTGCAACTAAACACACAGGACGTGGGCCTCTCCCTTCACCGAGCCCCGGCCCACTCGGTGACCCGTCAAATCCATCCCGCCCAAAAATAGTAACAAATGAGAGAAATTCTGGGGGAAACTATCTTCCCCTTTCAAAAATGTCCCTGTCACTGTCTTACATACCCCCCCCCGTTGAGCCTGTGGGGTCGGACATTTTTAGCCACCCAAACAGTGGACTTTTAAACAGGCGTCAGCATTCCCTTTCCCTTTTTTCCCCACCCCCTATTTCCACGGAAAAGCTATAATTATGTAATGTCAAGAACCACCTTTTTTACCTTGCATTTTTTCTTTTGCCTGGGACACCCCGGTTAGGCGAATGGTCCGTAAATTAACCTAAAGTGTTTTCCCCCATAGGAAATATTTGAGGGACCCCAAGTGCCCACTTGAAGGGCCAAACCCCCCCGCTCAACAATACTATAGTTCCCTTTCCGGGGGCGTAAAGCTTTCTGCTTAGATATGTGACGGGGGGGCCTCTTCCCCCCTCCCCCTCCTGGGGGAAAGTACTCCCACCTACCCCCACGTCCGATCCCACCCGGTCTGCCCCCAATAAACTCCTTTTTAAAAGGTTGGGGTTTTACTAAACGGTTTTTAAAACAGGGCCCATTTTTAATGTTTAAAAGGGCCCCTTTCCCCTCCCTTTTGGCTCCAGGTAACCCCCAACGTTTTAACTGTGCCTTGTCAGGTCTGTGAGGGGAGCGGCTAGGGCTACGAATTTCGGAATAAAACCTCCGATAATACCCTACAATCCCAAAAAAAAGCCCTTACTTGCTTCTTTGTTGTAGGTTGGGGCCCAAACCCTTTTAAATTAGCCCTCCTTTATTGATTTGGGGTTTTATAACACCTCCCCCAATTACAAAACCCCGGTACTAGGTTTTCTTTCCCAGACCTAAAGCAAAATTTTTTAAGGATTTGCTGAAAACCCCTTTCACCCTCTAAGCGAATCAAGCACACCTGTACCTTAAAAAGGGTTGGCTGTCCCAGTCCCTCACTAAAGATAATTATTCGTCGAGATACGCGAGGCAAAACCCATGGGCAGAAAAGGGAATATCCAAAACCCTTTTTGGGAAAGGGTTGCGGGGGCCCATGCCCCCCAAAAGGAAAAGCAGACATATTTTAAACCCAAAACCAAATCTGGGGGGGCCCAAAAGCGGTTTTTTCCCCTTTCCCCTTTTGGTAAGGGACTTGCCAAAAACCCCTTTAGTAAGGCAAGAAAAGAGAAGTATCTGGCCCCCCCTAACCTTTTCAATTAACTCCCACTCTCCGGTTTGGAAATACCAAACAAACTTCAGACCTCATTTATTTTCCTGAAGTCTTAACAGAACGAATGAACCTTTCGGGCTTTGGAAACACACAATAGGCGACCACTCACTTTTTGGACTCCTCAATTACTCCGGGGGTCCAACATTTTTTTGCCCCTCCCGATATGGCCCGTCTACAAAGTTTTCCGGGAAACCCCCGGAAAAGGGTTTTCAGAGAAACCTTTACCCCCGGGGGTTCGGTGAAAAAATGCCCAAGCTCTAACTTTTTTTGCCCCTTAACTCGAAAACCCCCCTTTAATTTCCTAAACAATTCCCAGGGTCCCGGTTTTTTGGGATTTGGAAAAGGGGACTCTGATAAAACGCCCTTTTAAAAACACCGGGGGGGTATTTTTACAGTTTCGGGGGCTCCCTATCAACCCATTTTTTTAATTAAATTTAATGATAAAGCTTTTCGGGTTTTTTCCCTTTTCCCCGGGGCTGATAACTTTATAATTTACCTCCCCGCCCTTTTCAATTATCTCTTTAAAGGGCCCTTTGGGCCACTTAGCTAAAATTTTTTATTTTTCCAAGGTGGGCACTAATACAGAACCCGTCACCCGGGTTGAAGGTCCTCACCTTGGCAACCTTTTTAATACACCGCGTTTTGGGTTTTCCTGGGCCTGCGAAAATGCTCCCTAACGAGGGGCAAAAACTGCAGCAAATAGGGCCCCTGCATAGGGGAAATGTGCTCAATAATACTCTTGTAAGGGTGGAATTTCGTGCTCCCAGGTTTTTTTGGGGCTAATTAAAAGGGGCCCCGTGGATGTCAAACCATATACTAGGGTCAAACGGGGGGGAAACCGTGGCGACTTTTGGAACTTCCCGGGCTGAAACATGAGGAAAGGCAGAAGACAATCCCAGCCCCCATCCTTACCAACCACCTTCCCCTTTAAATAATTTTAGGGTCTTTTTTAAACCTTTCAAACCCGGGGCCCTTTTTTTTGTGGGGAAATACCGATGGGCGGGAGATGTTTGGGTGTTTAAAAAACTTTCCCCAAAATTTTTTCAAAAACCCCTGAAAATGAAAAGGGGCCCCCGGGTTTGCAGGGTTTTTTTTCGGTATGGGCCCGTCCCGGGGGAAAAATTCCCTAAGGGCACGCCTCTGGGTCCGGGTGGCGTAATCCACCCCCACCTATGTACTGATGGCCCCTTGCCGACTTCACCAGGGGCCCACAGATCCATCGCAAACCTTTCAAAGGGTACTTCAAGATGGGGAAGGGGGACCAGAGGGTCCGAAAATGGGGCCCTCGGAATTTAAAAATGGCCCCTTTGGGCAGGACTCACGTACCGCTTTAAGTCAGTACACCCCCTGGCCCAAAAAAACCCCCTGCAGAAAGCCCTTAAATCTTTTCCAAACCTAAAGGGCCCCCCAAAACGTGCTTAAAGAGAAATCAAAAACCCCTTCTCCGGTAAAGGGGCTGGGGTAAAACCCCTAGTTGTTTTCCCCCAACCCCCCCCCCCCCACTTTGCAACCTGGGATAACAGCTCAGGTTGACTGCCATATGGGGGAACATAGTAAACGGCCCCCGGGAAAAAGGCAAACCCCAAAATTTTTGACTCTCACATATTCCCCCCGGCCTTTAAACCCAAAGGGGGGATCTTTTGAGTTTTAAACAGTTTTCCCAAATTATCCCTTGGAAAACCTCTAGTCCGGCAAAGTAACCCTTCCTCTTTTTTTCTTCTCCTTTTACCAAACCCAAAAAGCTAGGGGAAAATTAAACACCATTCCCCCGTGGTCACCCCTAAAGGCTGGAAAACCCTGGAACCCGGGGCATAAGGGGTTTTGGGGACACATGGATAAGTTTAACCCCAATTTTCAATATTACCCCCCCAACTTGACAAGTTTTTTGCCACAAGTCCCAGAAAAGGGGGGAAAATTCCCCCTCCCTAGGAACCCTATGCATGAGGGTCCTGGGCCACGCCCACTTCAGGGGGAGGCAACACCGCAAGGATTTTGAGTTTGAAATAGGGGAGTTGGGAAATTTCCCCCTTTTTCCCCAAGGATACACGGACCCCCCACCAAAGCGTCCAGTGAAATGACGTAGGGTCAATCAGACTGGGGTGCACCCGGGTGACCCCGACTCCCTGAGTCCAGGAAGCCGTTACCGGATAGCATCACTTTTTTGATGAAAACCCCCCTGCCGACAGTCCGACCAAATCTCTCAGACACACTGGGCCCGGGGAAAAAAAACGACCTCCGCCTAAGTTTGGGTTTCCCCACCCCCCTCGGCTCAACGTTAGGGGACAGTTGGCCCCGGCCCAAAATCCCGGGCCATGACAAAACCCCCAGCACAGTAATTTCGGGCCCCCGGGCTCCTTGAGACTCTTTCCCCAGAACCCGGGCTGGGCCATTTGGGTCCTTTTCCCTTTCCCCCCGATTCCCCCCCCTGAGCCACCACCCTTTTGGGGCACTTTTTACACCCCTTATATATGGGAAAAGTCTTACCCGATGTTTTCCCGGGCGGGGGGCGCTGTCCCCGGGCTTGGGGCGTCTCGGGGGGGCTGCTTGAAGCAAGTCCTCGGGGGGCTTTTTAAACCTTTTAACCAGGGGGGTTTTTAAACCCCTGCCCGCATCTTTGGGGTCGCCTTTTTCCAACCCAGGCTGGAAACCCAAGGGAAGGAACGGACGAACTTTTTCCAAGACCCCTCTTTCCCCTATTTGTGCAGGGATAACTCCTCGGGTTTACCATTTTTTCACCAAAAGGGGTCAGGCGTACATCTGAGAGCGCGCGGGGGAAAAAGGGCCCGAAAAAGCCCAGTTTTTTCACCCGCGGGCTCCCCACATTCGGTTTACTCCCCAAGCGAGCCAGGATCTCGCCTTTTTAAATTCAAAAGTCCTTTGGGGTCTTGCTCACGGGGGTCGAAATAAACCCCTTCTGGGCTCCCCAAATTTTGGGGAAAAGGGGCCACCTTCAGCCCCCCTGAGCCCCTCCGGGGAGCTTTTCTTGCCTCAGCCCCTTTCAAAGACCCCCCAAAGTAGGCCTCGACGTCATCTGTACCCGTCATTTTTTTTTTCAGGGAAGAAATTTCATGGGGAGCACGGGTGGGGGGTAAGCGAGCTTTTGGCCCTCCTCTGCAAAATTTTGCGCCACCGCCAAAGGGGGCCTCTCTTGGAGGGGGCCCTTTTTAATTTGTTTCCTGCTCCATTTGGCGAAAACGGGTTTCCCTTTTAAGAGCAGGGCATTGGTTTCCCGGGTTGGGCCCCCCGTGGCCTTTCCCCAAGCACCTTCTGCGGTTCCTGTCATCAGCTGAAGGCTACTGTTTGCCTGGATAAGCTGTTTTAAAAAGTTCAAACCATCCCCGGCGGTCTCTGAAATTTCCCGCGCGCTGCGCTTTCACCCCCGGCATAGAGGTTTAAACGTTAAACCCCAAAGGGCCTTTTTCACCGGCCGTTGGGCCCCAAACAAAAAAATTGGGAACAAGGTCCATTAAACGTGTGTATGTCTCTTTTAAAAAGTCTGCTTGCCCCATCCCGGGAAACACCATAATTCCCCCGGGTTTGGGAAACAAAAACCCCAAAGCAGCCCGGGCTTTGGCAGACAGAGACAGGGAAAAACAGCATTAAAAGTCCAAGTCCGGCCCTTTCCTGGGTTTTAAAAGAAGGCAACAAAAATAACACAGCCCCTTAACCGCCGCCAAAAAATACAAAACAAAAAACCTGCTCGGCTAGCCCTAACAAAAACCCTAAAAGGGCCCCGACTCCGCAAGAAAACAACCCCAGTGCCTCTTTTACAGAGACCTTTTACAAGCCGTAAAAGGGCGCTTTCCATGTTGGGTTTTAGCACACCGCCATCAGCAGCCATGGGGGGCAGGGCCCGCAGACCCCGGCTTTATAGGGCCCGACCCCCCTCACCTGGGGGGGGGATGGCCACCCCCCCCGCCTTTGAAACCCTCCAGGAAAAGCCACCCAGACACAAGCGGGAAATTTTTTTAAACCGGGTTTAAAACAAAAAATGTCAGCGCATAGTGCAAAGACACACAGACTGTCGGCTCTCCCTTCAAACCCAAATTTCCCGGGCCCCTCGGTGGGCAAAGGGGTCCCAAACCAAGGGGCTCCCCCATAGTAACGTATGAGAGCAAATTTTTAGGGGAAAAAGTAAAACTCCCCAAATAAAGATCGCCGTCCCCGCTTACAATAAATCTCCTCAGGAACGGGTATATAGATTTAGGTCCCCTCAGGCCCGAAAACAGCACCCCCCCGGTCAGAATTTCAGCTCCCCACAGGCTTATATAGCTCCCCAAAAAGGGAGTATCAACGACCCACAGGCAGTATACAGCAACCCACCGGGGAGTTTTTTATAAAGGGGTCCCCACAAGGGAGTAAAACCAGCTCCCCACAGGGGTAAAAAAGGTCCCAAAAAGGGGAACACCAAAACCCCCCCAGGGAGTTAAAACTCCCCCACAGGGAGAAAAAACGCTTCCCCCAGGGAAAGGGTACAGCCCCCCAGGGAGAAAACCCGCTCCCCCCCAAGGGAGTTTTTCAGCTCCCCACCCCCAGGATAAATTTAAAATAAATAGCCCCAAAGGCAGAAAAAAAGTTTTCCCCCCAGGCATATACAGCTCACCCAGGCAGTTTAAAACTTCCCCACGGCCTTTTTAACCCCCACAGCAAAATATAAAAGATCCCTACAAGGGAGCATACAGCTCCCACAGGGGAGAATACAGGGGCCCCCACAGGCAGTATATAGCTCCCCCCAAAAGGGGAAGGGATAAGCCCATACAGGCAGTATATTTGCCCCCCACAGGCCCAAATACCAGCTCCCAAAAGCAGTATACAGCTCCCCACAGGAAATAAAAGCTCCCCACAGGGAGAATTTCAGCTCCCCACAGGCAGTAAATGATCCCCACAGGGAAATAAAAAAGCTGAGGCCTGGATAATAAACGCCCGGACCCCCAGGCTTTGGGGGGGGGGGGCCCCCCAATAAAGGCTCTGTAAATTACAGGCCTGAGGCTTGTATAATAATACTGCCAGACCCAACGTACATTACATGCCCGAGTCACACCCGAGGTTTTGTGGAGGGGGTGCCGTCATGGCGCTGTACAGGCCCGAGGCTTTGGGGAGTCAGTGGAGGAGGGAAGCACTTACACGGGTAGACTGCGGCTGTTGGAGGAGGTATCAATGGCCGTCCTGTGTGCGCGGGCTCTTGAAACTCCGGCCGCGCCTCCTGCATCCTGCCCTGCGGACCCTCCCCTTCTGTTCGCGGGCGGGATGCAGGAGGCGCGGCCAGACACCGAGATGTAGGAGGCGCGGCCACACACTGAGATGTAGGAGGCGCGGCCACACACTGAGATGTAGGGAGCAGAGCAGAAATGAGCATATTTTACTTCATAATGACAGCGAGTAGGCAGCCGTCGCGCGTGCCAGCAGGGAGGCCCAGCGTGCCACCTCTGGCATGCGTGCAATAAGTTCGCCACCGCTGCACTAGCACTTCAACTGACTCCTTCTGTAACATTTTTACTACCATGGTTTTAATAAAGCTGTGGCCATTTTGACACCAGAGAATAACTCGTTTTGCATTTATTCCAGAATTTAAGTTATAGTAGTTTGGGTTGTATTAGTTGGAGTGACAGTTCATCCCATATCCACAAATAACATTGTTTGACAAATAATATTACCTCAGTCTGCAAGTAACAGAGCTCTGCAGTATTCACATGCACTCACTCTTGATCACCAAGGTCAAGTGCTTGCTTACTTACATGGCTTGCTCAGAGCCATGTGCATATTTACTCGCTCAGGCACAAGATACAGTTTTCATGCAGCACTTGATGATCAGTTATTCAGACATTCAAGATTATAACATTTTCACTCACTCATTGAAATTTTAAGAGCCATGTTCTCACTCACTCATTCATATGTAATGGACCAGACTCTCACTGAATTTTTAGCATACACAAGACAGTTGTTTGATCACCCACCCATTCACATGTATATTTTCCCATGTGCTTGCCATTTACCAAGATGTTTCTTTCACGTTTTCAGACATTCACACCTGCACACTGAAGTCAGTGGATGCACTTAAAGGGGTTGTCTATCCCATTGAAATATACTTTTTAGAAATAAGGAGGAAAACAACTGTAATATTAATTATTTTATTGAATATACATTATTATTTAAAATACATAAAAAGCTTAGACCATGATCCTAAAAATTGGGGATATCACATCCAGTATAGGATAATAATATTAATACAAATAAATATAACAATAGTTAATAAAATAAGTCCTAGCCAAAAAGTGAAAATAGTGAAAAAATTATAATATACATAATTCATGCACATAAAATGAAAAACAATTATGTTATTTTTACACACACGCGCACATATATATATATTTTTTTTTCTTTTGAGAAATATATATATATATCTGTATTAATACTTACACATAGGCACATATGCACTTATATATTTATATTTCTTATGTATCTATTAACTTATTTTTCACCAATCTGTGCATTTTCTATGCATAAAAAAACAACCACAAATGACTAACGTTGATCTCGGGATGGCAACCTAGTAGATAACTGCCTTGCTACACGAGAAAACTAAATAAAAAATAATCATGCATTTACTAAAGACAAGTCCTTAGTATACACATAATTGTTTTTTCATTTTTATGCATGAATTATGCATATATGTATATTATTTTTTCACTATTTTCACTAGTTAGCTGGGACTTATTTTATCAACTATTGCTATATGTTTTATATATACACATGCCTAGAAACCCCCGTGCAAATGATTTATGTACAGTGCTATTAGTGCTAAATGTCAGAACATAGTAATAATTAAATGTAAATTAAGTATAAAAGCCAGCAAAAAATCAAATGCTGAAATGAAATATGGCCAGGCACAATATTACCCACAAATGCATGTTAGAGGAGATTCCCGACACATTTTGGCATATCATACAAAAGGATGTTGATGTATGTATTAAATAGGCTTTACAAGACAACGTTGACCAATGTTGTACATAGGGCCAGGATTAATTATTAATTGAAAACATGTGCTTACCATAAGGAATTGTTGGCGCTTCCATCAGCGTACTCATTGCCTACATGGTATTTGTATTTGCCACAGAGAGGCGTCACACGGAAGCACCGAATGCATGAGTCATAGGGTTTGCCATGCCAGAGCATCTGTGTGAAGAACAATATAGATACATAGAGCGACATGTATGATCTTGGCGTTGACAGGCCAGTTTTAAATAACTTTAAAGCACTTTAGAATACGCCGGTATGTATGAATCTGTTTTTCTACAGTTTATACATACGGGGGCATAATAGGTGCAATCCTCGTGCTAAGCCTATCTGTGCCGCATAGTAAAAAAGTAGAAAAGACTCCACTGAATCCCTGACAGTGAGGGACTTGCTTACTGATGTTAATTATAAAACTATATTAAATAAAATATATCCACCAAAATAAAAAAATAATATAAAATTGTATAATATAAAATTGATGTCTAATTAAGTAATATAAAATGTATTTACAATTAAATATTATAAAAATAATATTAAATTAAATATTATAAAATTAGTAATATTTTAAATAATATAAAAATAGAAAACCAATACAGTATCCACCATAAATAACATTATTATAGTATTATCACTGCAGGCTAAAAATAAAATAAAAGCCATTAAAATAGCAGGTCAGTGAATAGAAACTATGGTAGTGATCTTGCGAACAGCAAAATTAAATTTCAACACTGATCACCATCTGATTAAAATTTATTTCATTTAATGTAGTAAAAACAGAAAATAAAAATATCGGAAAAACATTTTATTATTAACATAATACATTTTTCATAAGAAAATCAACTCAATGAATGGCACTAGTCTCTATAAAGAAAAGGATAATTAATAGTTAGAATACAAATGTAACAGTTCTTAACTATGATTGACAGTAATAGCTACTTATCTCTTGCAACATCCTAACCACAAATTGAGAAACACTTATATGGCATGATTGACATTTCTGTTCATCTCTGTAGAGTTTAGAACAATTCATAGAGTTGCTTTTCTAATGTAAAATTTGTTATGTCAATAATAAAATTCTGTTCTGCTTTTAAGATTTTTCTTTTTTTATAATTGAAATCTCACAAAATACTTTTTTATATACCTTTATATAGTATGTTAATTTTCATTCATCAAAATGTGGGTCAGTCTTTATTCAACATATAGCAATAGCCGGCATATCAGAGGTCTCGCTGAAACTTGTGGTGCGCCATGCAAAATCACTACCGTAGTTACGCTTATTCTGTAAATACCCCATTGAGAATGGGATTTATGGTAGTTGAACTACTAAAAGAGCTCCCTCTGTCTGCATCGGCACTGTAGCAAGGTGATCACGGCAGCTAAGGTGTTAATCACCAATGATTGTCGTGAGCTCCGGTCGTGGCTAACACAGCATGAGGCCAGCTGTAATATACAACTGGTTCCATGCTGCAATCATGTAAGCTCCACTTGTTATGTCCAGGACGTATCAATGCTTCCATTTGCGTGAAAACTTTCCTGGGTGGGACGTATGATTACGTCCAATGTTGATAAGGAGTTGAAGAACAGCTATAGGAGGACTGTTATACAACATGGCTTACAAATAGCATACAGATACAAAATAGAAAACCTACATGCTTTCTTTAAGAGAAATAGAATGGAGAATAGTTACCTAAAGGATATGAAAT
>JAODAL010081397.1:0-11917 GCA_025379985.1 Phyllomedusa bahiana | reverse complement strand
AGGGGGGTTTTTTTTTTAAAATGTGTTACCTGCCAAAAAAATAGAGGTTTTTTTCCAAAACAGAGAGGGCCCAAACCCTTCCATCTGACAGGATTAGTAAAGACCCTCCTTTTTACCAACGTGGGTCTTGATGTATTTGGTCCCTAGGCCATATTTTTCTCGATACCCCAGAGGAGGTAAATCCAATAGCAAAGGGGTGGGCAGTTCTGTTCACTTGTATGTCCACCCGAGCTGTTCACATTGAGGTAATTGAATCTATGGTAGTTCAAGCTTCATAAACGCTCTTTAGGCGCTTCATTACCATCAGAGAGCAAGTGAAACACATTCGTTCTGACAGGGGCACTAACTTTGTTGGAGCAGCAAAAAACTACAAATTCCTACAAACCTGGATACACTCAGTGTCGAAAGTTTACCTATGTGAGAAAGGGTTTGGGTACTTGGACTTTCAATTACCGCATCTCTCATACAGGTGGAGCTTGGGAGACAATGATAGGGATTGCACAAAAATTTCGGGGACTCTATCCTATTGCAAGTTGTACAGAAAAGGCTCACTCATGAGTGCTTAACTACCTTCTAGCAGAGGTGTCAGCCATTTTTAATGCCAGCCTTTAACTTCAATTTCAAGTGATCCGAAGATCCAGTGATCCTTACTCCTGCTATGTTTCTTACTCAGAAGAGGGCATTGTTAATCCTCCTGCAAGAAAAATTAAAATTTCTAAAGATTTTTTTCAAACGTTAATGGAGGAAGGTACTAAGCCTCGCTAATACCTTTTGGGACAAGTGGAGGAAACAGTACATCTCCATTCCACAACCAAGGAATAAAGTGGCAAACCCCCAAACCTAACCTCAAAATTGATGATGTGGTTCTTATGAAAGACTGTCAATCGCATAGAAAAAAATTTTGGCCTCTGGGGAAAGAAATCACCAAAACACTCCCAAGCGAAGACGGACGTTTACACAAAGTAGAGATCAAGGTGCATGGGCCCGAATGACCCCTAAAACTGTTCCTCAGACCAGTTACTGAACTCATATTCTTTTTCTTCTGAAGACTCTGTTAGTGGCATCAATTGACGCCAGGCGGGGAGTGTGCTGCTTATAGGCATGTGATTAATGTCTGGAATTTGTCGCTCAATAGGGTTTTAAACATGCATTTGTTAAATTAATTTTTGCCTTTGGTGCCCCTTGTGGCCTTTGTTTGTAAGGATTCACAAATGTTATTGTTTCCTGTTCAAGAGGAAGTTCTTTGCATTATGGGTAGAAGAAACTCATTTTCACCTCATGTCTGCACAGAGAGGACATCAGCCATCTCATCTCTGCTCTTGTTGAAGCATAGTTGTTTTACCCAATCCTACATCCTGTTAATAAAACAAACGGGACTTCAAACACGGTGGGTAATTATTGACAAGTAGGAAGGCGTTTAGTTGCCTGTCGAGCTCCACATAGACCCCGGGGGTACGTGAAGTGGGGGCAGGACAAGCACACTAAGGCCGCATATGGGATATCTCTGAAAACAACAGAATCTGGGGAACTGATGTTGAGTTGCATTTACCTGGTCACATCTATCATGTTCCAGTGCCCACGCGCGTGCCCTAGGAAGTGGGCGTAGACACACTGGCTCTCAGCAGAGACAGGAAGCAGGAGTGCGGCAGTGTAAGTATGCGAGTGGGCAGTGTGTAAGGGAGTGGGGGCGGCCTCGGCCTGGAGTGGGGGTTGTGGCACGCTCCATGACAGTACCCCCACTTACGTCCCTCCTCTTCCAATGGAACTTCCGAAGAAGGTCAGGGAAGAGATTGGACTCAGGCCCCCAGTAACAGTCTTCGGGCCCAGACCCCTTCCAGTCGATAAGAAATAATCGTTTACCCCTCACTCATTTTTCTGCCAGGAGCTCTTTGACCTCAAAGACATCATCTGAATTGGCTACAGGAGCTGGTGATACCGACTTTCGAGAGAAGCGATTGAGAACAAGAGGCTTGAGAAGGGAGACATGGAAGGAATTTGGGATGCTTAGAGTGGGGGCAGGTGGAGCTTGTAGGACTTTGGATTGAGATGCTTGATGACTTCAAATGGTCCCAAAAATCTTGGGCCCAACTTGACACTGGGAACCTTTAACTGGACATATCTGGCCGAGAGCCAGACTTTATCTCCAGGGTTGAAGGTGGAAGGAGGTCTTCATCGCTTGGAACTTGGTACGTGAAGAAGCCAGGAGAAGGGCCTGGCGAGTGTCCTGCCATACAGAGTTGATGTTCTGAATTTGGGCATCCACCGCGGGAACATCAGATGAGGTGGAGAGAGGGAGAAGTGGGTGAGGATGCAGTCCGCAAACAATATAGAAGGGGGAGGCCCCGGTGGATTCGGATTCCAGTGAATTATAAGAGAATTCTGCTCAGGGAAGAAGGGCTGCCCAGTTGTTGTGATGGGCAGAGACAAAATGGCGTAGGTAGTTCCCAAACCCCTGATTTACCCTCTCAACTTGCCCATTCGTCTGGGGGTGATAGGCAGACAAAAAAAAAACAGTTGAATTTGGAGATGGTTACACAGAGTACGCCAGAATCTTGACACAAACTGAACACTTTGGTCAGAGACCATGTGCATTGGAAGTCCATGTAACCGGAAAATATGAAGAAAGAAGTGATGAGCAAGTTCGGGCAGAGGCACAAAGTGGGAGATCTTGGAGAAGCGGTTTTGTCACTACCCAGATGATTGTGTTGTTAGTGGAAGCTTGGGAAATCCATGATAAAATTGGCCCGCATGTGTCCAGGGCGTTTAAGGAATTGGCATAGGTTGAAGTAGACCAGCTGGTCTATGACGAAGGATTTTATTGTGGGCACAAGTAGTCCAGGCAAGGGCAAAATCTTTAATGTCCCGAAACAGATTTGGCCACCAATAGGAACGAGAAATGACAGAAAATGACTTCCGGATTCCAGGATGGCCGGCCAGCCGAGAAGAATGTCCCTATGTTATGAACCTCTGGCGTAGGGCTGGAGGTACATAGGTTTTCCCTGGCGGAAGGCATTGGAGGTCAGTGGGAGCTACAGACATTAGACAGTCAGGAGGCATAATGTGTTGTGGCACAGGATCGAGTCCGACAGTATCCGAAGCCGGGGAGAGGGCGTTTTTATCCACAGGCCTGAAATGAAGTAGAAAATTAAAATGAGCAAAAAAGAGGGACCATCTGGCTTGTTGAGCGTTCAGGTGCTGAGCAGACTGTAGATAAATCAGATTCTTGTGATCTGTGTTGATATTAATTGGATGACGGGCCTCTTCCAGAAGATGTCACCATTCTTCCAGAGTCAACTTAATGGCCAGTAATTCACGGTCACCAATAGTATAATTCTTCTCCGCCTGGGGGAGAAGGTTTGGGAAAAGAATCCGAAGGTAATGTTTTTTTCCGGTTGAAGATTTTTGCAAAAGCACTGCACTGCCCCCCACGGAAGATTCAAGGTCAACTTCAAGGAAGAATGGCTTCTCTGGATCAGGACGACACAAAAATGGATCAGAGGCTAAAGTAGACTTCATGTGATTAACTGCCTCTTCAGCCTTCAGCTAATCCCATAATTTGGGATTAGTATTCTTTTTGGTAAGAAAGACTATAGGCGCTACGAGGGTGGAGAAGTGAGGGATAAACTGCCAGTAATAAATAGCAAGTCCCAAGAAGTGCTGAATGGCCACTAGCCCCAGGAGGACAAGGCCATTGCAGGACGATCGACAACTTGGCAGGATCCATCTGAAGAACCCTGTCGGACACGATATAACCCAGAAATGAAGGCTGGATTGCTCAAAGACAAACTTCCCCAGCTTGGCGTAGAGTTGATGGGTTTGCAAGTGCCTGAGAATTTGACAAACATGGGCCCAATGGGTTCAAGATCCGGAGAGAAAACTAGGATGTCATTAGGTACACAATGACACAGACTTACAGGATATTGCTAAATATCTCATTAGCAAAGTTCTGGAACACTGCTGGAGCGTTGTAGAGCTCAAAGGGCATGAATAGATATTCGAAATGGCCGTCACGGGTGTTGAAAGCGGTTTTCCACTCGTCCCCCTCTCGGATGCGGATTAAATTGTAGGCTTCCCATAAATTGAGCTTTGTGAAAACCTTGTCTCTCTGTAGATGGTCAAACAATTCTGAGATCAGCAGCAAGGGATACCTGTTCTTTACAGTTATTTTGTGAAGACCGCGGTAGTCGATACATGGGCATAGTGACCCGTCTTTCTTCTCCGCGAAGAAGAAGCCTGCCCTGGCAGGTGAAGATGACTTACAGATGAAGCCTTTTCGGAGATTCTCCTGAATGTATGTGGACATGACCTGAGTGTCCAGAATTTATAGCGGGTAGACCCTGCCCCAGGGAGGAGTAGAGCCAGGCAGCAGGTCTATAGCACAATCGTAAGGGCGATGTGACAGGAGAGTCTCGGCCTGTTTCTCGGAAAAGACATCAGCAAGGTCCTGATAGTAAATAGGTAGACCTGTCAATGGCTTGGTAGACATCAGTGGCGAAGTGGGACGTACCAGACGAGGTGCGGCAAGGGAACAGAGGTGACAGTCAGGTCCTCAGTGTGTGACTTCACCCGTTTACCAATTAAGTACTGGGTCATGACACCGGAGCCAAGGCAGACCAAGCAGGAGTTCCCAGGAAGAATGGGGCAAGACATGGAACACAATTTTTTCCCGATGAATAGCCCCTACTTGAAGCATCAGTGGTTCAGTATGGAACTGAATGGCATCCTTCAGGTATTCCCCATTAACAGAAAAGATGAGCAAGGGTCTTTCAAGGCGGACCAGTGGTACCCAATGCTTGGAGACAAGGGAGACATCAATAAAGTTCCCAGAAGAGCCAGAGTTGATGAAAGCAATGGCTTGGAACGACATCCCAGATGCGAGACTGATCGAGATTGGCATGGTTAGGCATGGAGAGGTAGCATGTGCACCTAGGGGGGCCTCTCCCATTAAGCCTAGGTGAGAGAATTTCCCGGCCATAGCGGGCAATCCCAGATGAAATGTTCAGCACTGCCGCACTAAAAGCAGAGGCGCTGCTGGCGTCGCTGAGTGCCCTCCTCCTCAGTCAGGTGGGCTCTCTCCACTTATATGGGTTCGTCCTTGGAAACCATTGATGGAGAAAATGGAGGCCGATGGAACACCGGAGCGAGGAATGGAAAGCGGCGTGGGCGTTGCGACTGAAGTTCTTGCTGTTTCCGTGAACCATATATCGATCCAGGTAGCCAAGCGGATAAGATCATCCAGAGAAGACGGAAGGTCTCTGGCAGCCAACTCGTCTTTAATATTCTCAGGTAGCCACAAGGGCCTCGTTGTTCCATTCCAGCACCAAAGATAGCATGCGGAATTGTACTGACACACCGAAGAGTCACCTTGACAGAGGTGAAGCAGAGCTGCTGCAGCCCTGGTTCCTCAAAGACGTTGGGGAATGCTTGCATAAACATCTGAATATTTGCTGTCACAGCATCCCCCTGGCCTCAAAGAGGGATAGCCCAGGCCAAGGCTTCACCAGAAAGAATGCTGACTACAAAAGCCACCTTGGTAAGCTCTGTAGGAAATTGGTGGGCCATCATTTCCATATGGATGGAGCACTGGCTGAGGAATCCTCTACATGTCTTTGGATTGCAGTCATATCATGGCGGAAGGGACAGATGCAGCGTGCGCCCTGCAGATGGAGCAGGAACCATAACAGGCAGGGTGACAACAGGCGGAGGTGCAGCTGTGGTCGCGGGCAGATGGACAGCAAGGTTCTGCATCATGACAACGAGTTGATCGATGCGTTGACTCTGTTGGCCACTGTAGTCATGATGTCCCAGATGTTGGGTAGAGGCACCCTGGCGGAATCCATGCACAGAGTATGCTGTCATGGGTGAAGGTGGATTCACCGGACCAACGCAAGCGATGGTATGAGTCACATCAGGAAGCGGAGTCTAAGTAACACCCAGCATTCACCAGAGTCCACCGCAAAGCGGGATAGACTTGCTGCGATGGGAAACTACCAGATTGCTACCCCTGACGTGACTGGCTTGCGGGTACAGGCGATAAGGTCAGGGCAAGCGGCAGGCGTGGTCAGGAAACGATAGCAGGAACGACTGGTACACAGGTAGTAAAGAACTCACTTCAACACTCTCTGAAATGCACTATAGAGCACTAATACTCCGGCAGAGAGTGTAGGAGGAGTCCAGAAGATATAGGATCAGCGTCTAGTAATTAGCCTTTAAATCCAGAAAAACTGCCACGCACTGGCTCTCAGCGGAGAAGAGACAGGACGCAGGAGCGTGGCTGGGTAAGTATGCAGGTGGACAGCGCGTAGGGGAGCGGGGGTGACCACGGCCCGGAGCGGGGGTCGCTTCACGCTCCATGACATCAGATATTATCCATTGAGATCTTTGTAATACCTCTGTGGTTTTCTGATACTGTTTTAAACATCATGCAGGTAAAACTGATTCTCTTGAGAAGAGAGGGTTAATCTTTCTGTACGCAGAGCTGATCTCAGGAGAAAACCTCTAAATTCTATTGGAATTCTATTGGATTTTTTCCCTTAATACCAGATACCCATATGATCTGAATAACAGACATTTGATATTACATTACTAATGTTTATTATAATGTTATGTTATTGATAAGGGAAGAAAAATGTTTCTTTCTTTTTCTTTTTCTGTCTTTTGCTCATTATCTATCCATGCGTACACCCATGGTGGAGTCCGAGCAATGAGTGAACATTACTTAAACATGTGTCAGTGCATTTTTATTTGCTATGATTAGGGGCCTTCATCACATGGCCTGAAACGCGTCAGATTGTATCCTATTTGTATATGTTTTTACCGTATAGTTTAAAAAAATCATCAGGAGGTGAGTATGCTTCTTTTTTTCTATTTGCCGGTGCCAGTACTGTTAATACATCATCTGATATAATTAATTGCCTCAGTGTAGAAATGGTCCAAGCCAAATTAAATAAACTGAACAGGAACAAGGCTCCATGCCCAGATGGCTTACACCCAAGAGTTCTTAAAGAGCTCAGCTCGGTTATTGGTGTGCCCCTGTATATGATATTTAGAGATTCTCTGGTGACTGGTACAGTTCCAGGAGACTGGTGCAAGGCAAATGTAGCTCCCATCTTCGAAAGAGGCTCCAAGTCTTGCCCAGGTAATTATAGACCAGTAAGTTTAACATCTATTGTGGGAAAACTGTTTGAGGGGCATTTAAGGACTATATACAGGAATATGTGGCTGAATCCAAAATAAAAAGTGACTGCCAGCATGGTTTTACTAAGGACAGAAGTTGTCAGACCAACCTGATCTGTTTTTATGAAGTCTTAAGTAGAAGACTGGATAGCGGGGCAGCTGTGGATATAGTGTTTTAGACTTTGCAAAGGTGTTTGACACTGTCCCTAATAAGCATTTATTGGGTAAGGAAGTGTCTGAGGAAGTGTAGGTGTGCGACACAAAACGTGTCAAGTCTTTTACTGTGTACTCTTTTTAATTCTGCAAGGTTTAACACTCCTTTTCTCTTTTAAAAATAATAAAAACACATTTTATTGAACACCATCCTCCCGACGACTGCTGCTTCCATGAGCGCCGGGTCCCATTTTCTTTCTTTCTTCTATACTTTATTCCCCACCGCTGCTGGGTAGCGTCTGGGATCCGAGGACCTGCGGCTGCCGTGTTTCAGGCTCGAACGGAGAGCCCTGCAGGCTATTACGAGAGTTGTGCCTCTACAATACCAGCACAACTCATTCAGGTGAGCACACCTGATATATTATTATTTCTTCCATTGTGACTACATACTATCACTATTGTGCGCCGCCTCTTTTTGTCTTTATTTCTCTCTTTTTATACATTTATTGGGTAAATTAGAATCCATTGGTTTAGAAATAACAGTGTGTATTTGGATTAAAAACTGGCTATCGGTTCGCACTCAGAGAGTGGTGGTAAATGATTCCTACTCTGAGTAGTCTCTGGTTATGAGTGGTGTGCCACATGGCTCAGTATTAGGTCCTCTTTTATTCAATGTATTTATTAATAATATAGTGGAAGGGATTAATAGCACGGTTTCTATTTTTGCAGATGACACCAAGCTATGTAGTGTAGTGCAATCAATGGAAGATGTTCATAAATTGCAAGCAGACCTGGACATAATGAGTGTTTGGGCATCCACTTGCAAATGAGGTTCAATGTGGGTAAATGTAAGGTTCTGCATCCAGGTATGAATAATCTGCAGGCATCATATGTCCTAGGGGGAGAAAAACTTAGAGAATCACTTGTTGAGAAAGATCTGGGTGTTCTTGTAGATCATAAACTACAGAACAGCATGCAGTGTCAATCAACTGCCTCTAAGACAAGCAAGATATTAAAAGAGGCGTGTATTAAAAGAGGCGTGGACTCGTGGGGCAAGGATGTCATTCTACCTCTGTATAAAGCATTGGTGCGACCTCACTTAGAAAATGCTGTTCAGTTCTGGGCCCCAGTTTACAGAAAAGATGCAATGGAGCCAGAGAAAGTGCAAAGACGAGCAACCAAACTTATAAGGGGAATGGAGCATCTTAGTTATGAGGAGAGGTTAGTAGAATTGAACTTATTTAGTCTTGAGAAAAGACGGCTTCGTGGGGGACATGATTAATTTATATAAATATATAAATGGTCCCTACAAAAAGTTTTGGGGAAAATTATTTAAAGTGAAGCCTCCTCAAAAGACAAGGGGACATTCCCTTCGGCTAGAGAAAAAAAGGATTTAATCTCTAGAGGAGAAAAGCGTTCTTCACTGTAAGAACATTAATTCTGTGGAGTAGCCTGCCTGAGGAGCTGGTCAAAGCAGGAACAGATGCGAATTTCAAGAAAGGCTTAGATAACTACCTGAAACTAAAGAATATTTATACGTACATAGCCATGTAAAATTCTGGATCCTGTCTGGTGACGGCTCTGGGGTCTGAGATAGGATCTTCCCTGGAGCATATTTGTTCTTGCCTTGTGGGTTTCAGGGCATTCACCAGTGGGGAGGCTGGCCTTGAACTCCTTGTCTTTCTCTTTTCACCCACGTTTAACCCACCTTTGGTTGAAATTGATGGACACATGTCTTTTTTCAACCGTACTATGTAACTATGTAACTAAATGTAACTATTGTATTGTTATTATAAAAAATGTTGATGAAAAAAGTTATGATGTTTAGAAAGTGACAATTGAAAAATGGAAAAAAAAAAATTATTGGTTTTTAAGACCAAAATAGTCCCAGTTTTTAAGGGGTTAAAAAAGAACACAACAGAAGTATAGCTTATGCCAGGGGTGGGCAATTAATTTTCCCATGGGGCCGCATGAGAAAGTGCGATGGTTTTGGGGGGCCGGACTAATTAAAACATAGGATGAACGGGAAAAAATTCGTTTTTGGGGGATTATCTTTGTGGAAACTTACTGGGGGATGTATCTATATACCTCTATATATACTGATGGTACACAGTAAGGCAGGTATATACAGCTCTCCTCAGTAAGGTAGGTATGTAGATGTATGTCCCCTCAGTCTGGCAGGTATATACAGCTCCCCTCAGTCAGGTATATAGATATAGGTACCCACAGGCAGGTATATAGATACAGCTCCCCACAGGCAGGTATATAGATAGGTACAGCTCCCCTCAGGCAGGTATATAGATAGGTACAGCTCCCCTCAGGCAGGTATATAGATAGGTACAGCTTCCCTCAGGCAGGTATATAGATAGGTACAGCTCCCCTCAGGCAGGTATATAGATAGGTACAGCTCCCCTCAGGCAGGTATCTAGATAGGTACAGCTCCCCTCAGGCAGGTATCTAGTTAGTTAGGGCTCCATACAGGCAGGTATATAGTTAAAGCTTCACACAGGCAGGTATATAGCTAGTTAGGTCTCCATACAGGCAGGTATATAGTTAGGGCTTCCCACAGGCAGGTATATAGTTAGGTGTGTCCCCAGGCAGGTATATGGATAGTTAGGTGTGTCCCCAGGCAGGTATATAGATAGTTAGGTGTGTCCCCAGGCAGGTATATAGATAGTTAGGTGTGTCCCCAGGCAGGTATATAGATAGTTAGGTGTGTCCCCAGGCAGGTATATGGATAGTTAGGTGTGTCCCCAGGCAGGTATATAGATAGTTAGGTGTGTCCCCAGGCAGGTATATAGATAGTTAGGTGTGTCCCCAGGCAGGTATATAGATAGTTAGGTGTGTCCCCAGGCAGGTATATAGTCAGGTGTGTCCCCAGGCAGGTATATAGTTAGGTGTGTCCCCAGGCAGGTATATAGTCAGGTGTGTCCCCAGGCAGGTATATAGATAGTGAGGTGTGTCCCCAGGCAGGTATATAGATAGTTAGGTGTGTCCCCAGGCAGGTATAGAGATAGCCAGGTGTGTCCCCAGGCAGGTATATAGATAGCTAGGTGTGTCCCCAGGCAGGTATATAGATAGCTAGGTGTGTCCCCAGGCAGATATATAGTGAGGTGTGTCCCTAGGCAGGTATATAGATAGTGAGGTGTGTCCCCAGGCAGGTATATAGATAGCTAGGTGTGTCCCCAGGCAGGTATATAGATAGCTAGGTGTCTCCCCAGGCAGGTATATAGTTTTATGGCCAAAATTCAAAATAACAAACACTGATACTCACCCTGAAACTTCGAGAGGTGGATGCTAGGACACCGGACATGTCTGCGGACGTGTTCTGTAAAAAGATGATAGTGGACCAGGGCTTCAGTCAGGCCGAAACCCTCAGTGTCCAAGCTTTTGTTACCGGCCTTTTCTACGTAACTTTTGCTTCCATCAGCGCTTGCAGAAGGTACTGGGAGGCCGTCAAGACCGCCGTACCCGATTCGCCCTTCTCTCGTTTCGTGGGGAGCTGCCCCATGCAGAAAGAGGAGAAGCGGATAACTGTCTCCTTGCGTAACCCGCATATACCAGCCAAAGATATCTCGACCTTCCTCTCGTGGTACTGTTATGTGGTGAGGGAACCAACCCCGATCCTCAACGGTATGGGCTTTTGGACAGGCAGATGGTCTGTGCTGGTGCGGCTACACAAGGACAGAGACTCCGGGGACGGTGTCGTGCACTTGCCCCAGCAGTTCTATTTGGGTTCTTCTTCTGGCATTATATTCTATCCTGACAGACCGCAGACCTGTAGGAGGTGCGGTTTTGGAGGGCATTAGAGCTAAGGACTGCAGGAGACTCCCTGCCAGAACTGCCGGGTCACGGGGACACGAGACCAAGAATTGTCCCACCGCTATATCCTGTAACCTCTGCGGGCTAGTCTCTCACCGTTACAGGGATTGTCCGGAAAGGGAAAGGTCTTGGGCCAAGGTAGCGGCACAGGCCCCGGCTAGACCGGGTCCGAAGCCGGCCCCCGCCAAGGTTGCGCCGGCTCCTGCCCAGCCCAAGAACACAGGTAAGGAGGCGAAGAGGTCCCCTCCCGCGCCCTCCCCCTCGGAGGTCATTTCTTTCACCCTCCCCCCGATCTCCGAGGTATCCTCCCCCGCTCCCCGCCTCTCCTCCTCCCCCCCTCCCCCGTGGCTAAGGCCCCCCCAGCCTCTGCCGCTCCACCCCTCTCCCTGGAGGATTTTCCCCCTCTTCTGCCCCCAGGTACTGCAGTGAAGAGGAAAGCTGCAGAGGAGGACGTCGCCGCCCCCGAAACCAGCAAAAAAATCATTGTGGATTTGGAGCAACGCCCCCAGCCCAGCGTCGATCGAGAGAAACAGTCGGTGCAGATGGTGGAACCTCTCACCGCCGACGGGGAGGAGGAGCGCGACCTCGAGGACCTACTCGCGGTCCCTGAACCACGTGCCTACGCGGAACCCACACTGGAGGACTTCATCTATGGCGCCCTAGACGGCCAGTATTTCAGTGCAGACGAGGACCCGCCCGACGGGTTCATCGGATAAGGTGGGATTTTTAAATTTTTTTTTTAATAAAAGGCTAAAAATTTTTAAAA
>JAODAL010081396.1:0-11917 GCA_025379985.1 Phyllomedusa bahiana | reverse complement strand
CCTAACTGATGGACATAAAACATATAAGGTTTCCTTGTGATACCCTCTGCAGTGGGTGACACTTTGAAATTACAATTTCATGTTTTCATGTTTCACCAGCTAAACTGGCTTCATCAGGGGTTAGTGGTCCGGTCCCATGTGGTCTAAGCTCATTTCCGTTTATATCATGTTAGGTACACAACCTATTCAGGTTCTCACCAATTAGCCACCAGAGAATCAACAAAACCTATTCCCCCTTTTACTCTCCTGCGTGCATACTGATACCAGGCGCCGCCGCCACCGCCACCACGATCCCACAAACAACACTCCTCAGACAAGTCTACCACCACCCCATCCCACCATGCCGCCCGCACCCGCGCACCGCATCAATGGAGATATCTGCCCTGACTGTGATGGACTTCCGTCCAATTTCTCTCATATTATTGCGTCTGCATGACTCACCTAGAACGGACTAAGCAGAATAGGTGTTACATTTTACAGCACACTACTAGCTTTATCACTTCCATGAACCTTTCCCCTCTATGTCAAAAATATGCATATTCATTGGGAATACATACTCCATTGTACTGTACACTATTGTCTTAGTCTTTTCCCATAAACCACTTCTCCTCTCCTCATTTTAATAAAGCTACAGGCCCTATGGTTAGCCCGCTCACCCTCCTGCAACTTCACCTCCCACCTTCCCCATTAGATATTCTTTCTTACAGGTCACAGCTAGTTACCTAATTCATTACGTTACAATGAAAATATGTAGAAATGTTAGTACATTCATGCTCCATTGTATTTGCATACATTTGTATTGCAAATATTGTATTTAACCCCTTACCGCCAGGGCCAGTTTTGGCCTCTCTAACCCCCATAAATGACCTCATTTAAGAAACTATTCCCCTTAAAGTATTCAAAACCGCATTTAGGAAGTTTATTAACCCATTAGGTGTTTCACAGATATTAAAGCAAAGTGGAAGTGACATATCAAAATGTAACTTTTTATGCAGATTTTCAATTTTTATACATTGTTCACAAGAATACGGTAAATGTGATCAGGGAAATACAACTTAATATTGATTCCCCAGATTCTGCCGTTTTCAGAGATATCCCATATGTGGCCCTAATGCATTATTTGGCTCAACCACAAGCCCCAGAATAGGAGGAGCACCTACTGGACTCTGGAGTCTCATTTTCATTCCCATTTTATTTAGGGGCCATTTCAGGTTTGCGGACACCCTAAGGTTCCAAAACTTAATAAACCCCCTAAAAATACCCCATATTGGAAATTTACACCCTTAAGGAATATATCCAGGGGTGTAGTGAGCATATCGACCCCACAGGTGTGTCACAAAAGTTTTAGCGTTAGGCTTTTGAAAATGTAAAAAAAATTTTTTTTTCCAATAATCTGCAATTTTTAGCTGAAAATGTATTAATTTTTACAAGGAATCCTGGTAAAAAAGCACCCAAAACCCTTTTTACACCAATTTCTTCCAATTCGGCAATACCCTACATGTGGGTGTAATCTGCGTTGGGGCATGGCAGGGGGTTATAAGGAGGGAGCGCTATTTGGCTTTTGGAATGCCCGATTTTGGGGGGGCCATGTCGCATTTACAAGCCCCCAAAGTACCAGAAACAGGTGAAACCTTCCATAAGTCAACCCATTTGGATTCAGCATGCCTCATAGAACTCATCTAGGGGTGTATTGTACATTTTGGGTGCACAGGTGTTACAAAGTTGTTTTTTTTTGCATTGGGCTATGAAAATGAGGGGAAAACGCAATTCCGCCATTGTTTTTTGGGCTTCAATTTTACAGCGTTCGCCGTGCAGTATAAATGACAGGATATCTTTACTATGGGGTAGGTACAATTGCAATGTATAGATTTTATATAGTTTTTTTTATTTTATTACTTTTACACAATAGAAATAGGTCTAAAATAAAAAATATTGCGTTTTTTTGTTGTCGTTCTGATAGCCATAACGTTTTCAGTTTTCTGTATACAGAGCTGATTCTGGCTTGTTTTTTTGGGGATGAGTTGACGTTTTTATTTAGTACTATTTGGGGGGCATATGCCGCTTTAAATCACTTTTTATTAAGGTTTTTTGTGAGGCATTTTTAACAAAATACAGCATTCCTGGTTGTGTTTTTTATTTTATATTTTTTAACAGCGGTCACCGTGCATATAACTGACATTACAGTATTAATCAGCAGGTCGATACGATTACAGCGATGCCCAATTCGTTTTATTTTTTTATGTTTTACTGCTTTTAAACTACAATAAAAAACTTTTATTCAAAAAGGAAAACACGTTTTTGCATCGACATAGTTGAGAGCCATAACTTTTTTTTTTTTCTGTGTACGGACTGTGTAGGGGGTTGTTTTTTGCGAGAAGAGTTGACGTTTTTATTGGTATAATTTTTGGGGGGACAAGAATTTTTGATCAGTTTTAAATTTCCGTTTTTTGGAAGGCAGGGTGAAAGAAAATACTGCAAAACCTTAAATAGTGTTTTTTTTTTTTATTTTTAACAGCGCTCACCGTGCAGTATCCATGACCAGTTAGCTTTACTTCTTTGGTCGATACGATTACGGTGATACCCTATTTTATATAGTTTTTAAATTTTGAAGCACTTTTAAAAAAAAAAGGTTTTTTATTGTGTTAAATAATAAATTTTTGCATCCTGTCTTCTGAAAAGCCATAACTTTCTTATTTTTCCGAATACAGAGACGTGTATGGACTTTTTTTTTGCAGGATGAACTGATGTTTTAATTGGTACAACTTTGGGGTCTATATGAGTTTTTTGATCGCTTTTTATTCCCTTTTATGTGCTGCAGGATGTACAAAATCGCAATTTTTGTGACTGTTTTTTTTTTTGTTTTTTTACGGCGTTCACCGTACAGGTTAATTAACATGACAGATTTATAGGGTGGGCGATACCAAATATGGGTACTTTATTTATTTTTGATCTTTTTTGGGGCGATTTGCGTTTTTAAAGGGGAAAAGGGCGGTTTACGTGTTTTTATTTTTTTTTTTGTGTTTTACTTTTTTTTCATTTTTGACATTTATTTTTACTTTTTTTCACTTTTTTTCACTTTATCTTCTAACAGCAATCATCAGTTTGCTGTTAGAATGCAGACCAGTGTACAGTACAGAAACTGTGTACTGGTCGCCATGACAACGCCTGTCCCCCCATGCCCACAATGCATTGCGGGCATGGTACGTCACTGAGACCCCGGGAAGTGCCGTTCATTTCCCCGAGGGCATCAGAGAGGAGAATCGGTTGCCGCACTGCAGTGCAGCAGCCGACGGGAAGCAGGCAGGGAAAGCTCACTCCTCCTGCCTGCGGCTTTATTATCGCAGCCAGACAGGCTGCGTTAATGAAGTGGTAATAAACCCGCGGCCGGAGCCCACTCCGGCCGGGGGGGAAATACGGCATGGGGGCCAGCGGTAATTTACCGCTGGTCCCATGTTGCGATCGCGCGTGGCTCGCCCGAAAAGCCCGCGCGATCGCCAGGGCTTTCCATTTGGGGGAAGTCACTTCCCGCTAGGGGTATCCATACGCCCTATTGGGGAAGGGGTTTTTAAAATTAGCACAAAAACTATGCAGTGAATTTGAAAAAATTTAAATTTGTATACATAAAATAGATTTACATAATAAATGGTAATCTACTCCCAAGCTGCGTCTTGTCATAGCAACGTAAGTGTATATATTATATAATTCCTGAGAGATTTCCTGAAACAGGGACGATGTTGCACTCCTTGATGTGAAGGATGGTCTGTCGGTGTACATGAAAGAATCACCAATCCTGAACGTACTTGATGTAAGTAATTCACGGCACACCATCAACATTGCTTTAGAGGTGATAATTTAATAAGACAGATTTGATAGGCACTTCTCCAGTGTAACATCAGTTGGGTATATCAAAGAGGACAATGCATTCCAAGCAACCAGATAATAGAGAATGTTTTTGGCTCAACTGAGCTTTCCTCAGTCAAACTTCTGGATGGTGCAAGTAGGCATAAGTAGAGCATTCTCAAGTCACTCTTCTTATGCCTACTTGCACCATCAAGATGTTTGACTGAGGAAGGCTCAGTTGAGACGAAAATGTCCTCTATAATCTGGCTGCTTGGAATGTATTGTTCTCTTTAATATACCCAACTTATGTTACACTGGAGAAATGCCTATTAAATCCGTGTGAGATTTCCTGATATTACATGCAACTCAGCAGTCCCCGCCGCCACCACCATCTGCCGACCATTAGGGTCCCAAGTTGATACCGGTCGCTAAGCTATCGGCTTGGGACCAATGCAATCGACGAGGGCGACGGCGACGAGGACTAACTGGTTGTGCGCCCTCTGGACGCACATACAGTTGCAGGCTTCTGCAGGCTTACAGCTCACTGAAGTACACAGCATAGGTGGTGTGAGAGTGTCATCACGCTGCCTATGAAGCCATATGACGTCACACTGCCTGTGCGGGAGAACAGCGGGAGCTTCAGGGAGCGGGGGAAAGATGAGTACTGTTAGTTTTTTATTTTTAATTAGCCCTCTCTACCTGTTGTAGGACATATAACATACCTATATACCTACTGGGGGACCTACATAACTACTTGCGCCGGGCCGTGGGCGCACTCGTGCTCCGGAGGTCAGGTACTCACCCGACCACGCTCCAGACTCCATACACTCCTGTGCTGGCCGGTGCGCACGTCCCCGCTCTCTAGGGCGCACGCGCTGGCTTTCTCAGATTTAAAGGGCCAGCGCGCCGGTAATTGGCAGTTGCCGCCCCCACCCATTACTAGTTCCTATATTTTAACATATCACTGAGTCCCTTTTTGATTAGGGCCCCTGACAGGAGTACAGGCAGTCCCCGGGTTACAAACGGGATAGGGACTGTAGGTTTGTTCTTAAGTTGAAATTGTGTGTAAGTCGGAACAGGTATATTTATTAAATGTAACTCTAGCAAAACATTTTATTTTAGTTTTGGATGCTGCAGGGAACAGTTTTTACATTTGTTTTGCTGTTTGTGCCCTTTTTTAGAAGATTTCATCTAACGTTCTGTATCTCATGTGCAGCTGTGGCCTGCTGGCACTTGGTTATCATGGGGCGTGACTCAGTGTTGAATGTGAGCCATGCCCCATAAGTCTCCGTTTGTAACTAGGGGACGTATGTAAGTCGGAACGATGTAAGTCGGGGACTGCCTGTACTGTCCTATTGGCACCCGTGCCAGTTACCATGTGCTATTTCCAATACCGATGTCTTCTTATGTGTCAAAGGGGCTTTTGGAACATCTCAGGATACAGGGCCCCGTAGCGGCTGCTACCGTCAGTGGTGCCAATAGTCCAGTATGGGCAGTATTCCTGTCATGGGCCATAATCGAAAAGTGGCCCACAAATCTGTTAAAAAAAATTGGAAGTAGTAATGGGTGGGGGCCCAATTTGATTTGGCTGTATGGGGCCTGAAGAGGTTAATAGATGACTTATGGCAGACTGATTGATGACTGATGTTAATAGATGACTGATGGAATGTGTATTTCACATTGTCAAGAACACGTGCTACAGTTTACTATTCGGTGACATTGGCAACCAGGGCAACAAAATCGTCAGAGATCCAAGCTTGATTCATTTTGATAAATGTCAAACGATCCACATTCTCAGGGGAAAGACATATAAGTTTGTCTGGTACCACCCTGCAAGCTGTGCTGAAGGTACTTTCTGAGATAACGCTGGCTGCTGGGCAGGCTAAAATTTGTATGGCGTGTCGAGCAAGTTCAGGCCATTCATCCATTTTGGTCACCCAGAATTTGAATGGGTCCAGATCAAGTCCAAAAACATTGGTGTTGAGCCGCAGGTAGTCATTGACCATGTTCTGAAGGCGGTCTCGGTGTGTCCGAATACTGCCCTACCTTGCAGGCGTTGGTGAGTTGGTAAAAACCTGAGTTAAAAATGTCAGCCAGTAGGCTGCTGCCACACTGCCTTCTGCTGCTGCTGCGGCTACTTGCCATTCTTCTGCTGTCACATTGCTGACGTGGTTCCATCGTGACACTGGAATGTGAAGAACACACAACACAAGTCTCGAGTTGGTCAATGAGCACTCAAGTCTCAAATTCCTTCATTCTACTGTCAATTTGTGTGGGTGGAAGGAAAGTGCTCACTTTTAATTTGTAACATTGATCAAGGAGGGGGGGCACCCAGTAATCGCTGTTCATTTTGATTGTTCTGATGCATGGGTCATGTTGCAGGTAATGTAACATCCAAGCACTCATGTATGAGATGCTGCCAGGATCTCCCAAGCCTTGGGGTCAAGGGGCAATAACCAGATCTTCCTCCTCTTGACATCTGGAGGGTAATCGGTACCGGTGGTGTCCATCCCTGCTTCATCCTCCTCCTCCACTTCCACATCCTCACCATTACCAGAGGCCTGGCTAGTGTCATGCCCTCTACTCTGTGAGCTGAACTGAGTGTCCAGCACGTGCCCTGGACCTCGAACCACCGCCTAAAGAAGACCGATACAATTGGGAAACAGTTGGGCCTTCTACATCCGACGGCGAGTACGGTCCGCTTCATCCTCCTCCATCACTGCTGGGACCTGCTGCGGCAGAGAGTTGTTCCAATAAAAATATGTGAAACAGAGAAAAAAGCCAGCTCACCTCTTCTTAATCTGCTGCGGTAGATTTACCCAGACTGTGCTCTAATCTGCGTTCCATGTGACGCAATGAAGTCCAAGGCAAGTGGTAAAGGTTGATTGGCACCAGTCGGTATATTGGTAAAAGCAATGCAATTTATTTGAAAATAATTAAAAACGAAGCAAGATAATCCAGCAAAGCAAACGTGAAAACAAAAATGGTCAGAGGGGTGGATATAGCAGCTGACGCGTTTCGGGCCGCAAATAGCCCTTAATCTAAGCTACCGAATAGTGTACATAACACCCTCTTATAGTGTTTTAAGAACAAAGAAATAAGATAATAAGTGTCGGCACCTGAGGCGCGCTTACCTGAACATAAGGTTCTCAATGCCAATCAATGGCAATGGCGTTGTAACATGTACAGCCGGGAACCGGAAACGGAAATACCCGTCATGGAGCAAAGCCAAAGACTGCCTGCGTTCCATTAGGCGGAAGTGACGTTGCACCGGTACCCGAACCTGACAACAGAACGCATTGTCAGAAGGCTGAGTAACCAAGTAACAGGAATGCAGCCAGGTGACGAGACTACACAGCCCAAGAAAAACAAAAACAAAGGTCTGCAATACAAAGTACAATATTGTGTGATGTAAACAGTTAAGCAGACAAAAGTACAAGCTAAAAATAACAAAAACAGCACGACAAGCTTGCATGTCTAATTGAGCTAGAACATAATAAAGATAAATACTAATAATGGTCTATAAACATTATATATTAGGAAAAAACCCCATAAATGAAATAAAATAGACCAGAGTTCAAAATCACATAAGAAGTATATTAATGAGAAACAGAAGTTCAAATAAAATTACACCCAAACAAGTTAATGGTGGAACATGACTTCCCGACGGAGATTCATTCCATTGGGCATAATAGTATTTAATAGCAATATCCAAAAGGCTTCCCTATCGCGCAAGCGATATTCCCAATCTCCCCCTCGTGTTGGTTTAGGAATTTTTTCTATTGCCATAACACGGAGACTATTAGTCTGAGATCCATGTTGCGAAATACAATGTTGGGCTATATTAGATTTATTGGTTTTATTAGCATTAGAAATGTCACTAAGATGTTCCAAAAAACGGGTCTTAAGTTTACGAATAGTGCTACCCACATATGACAAATTACATAGTGTACACATAATGATGTAAATTACGTGGTGTGAGTTGCAATTCAAAAAACCCCGTATATTATATGACTTTGAACAATCAAAATTGGTAAAGTTATGGGTGGGAATAACAAAGTTGCAAGTTTTGCATGGGTGAAATCCACATTTAAAAAATCCCTTATATCGTAGCCAAGTAGATTTGGTAGGATGAGAGGGGATAGCACTTGGAGATAGAATATTGCCAATAGTTTTGGGTTTTCTGGCCACAATGCGACAGCCACCTTGCAATATAGTATCCAATGTTTTGTCTTCCTGCAATATGGGTAAGTATTTAAGTACTGTATCTTTTATTAAACCAAAATGGTGGCTATGATCCAATACTAATGTGGGTTTATCAGCAGTGGAGACACTGGAAATGCTATTGTGCTTCCTCCGGGTAACAAGACTATCTCTGGGTCGCTTATTAACCAATGTAGAAGCTCTATCCAGAGTCCAGTTGGGATATCCCCTAGATTTAAGTCTGTTGTGAATAATTGATTTTTCATATTCGTAATCAGAAGGAGAGGTGCAGTTTCGTTTTGCTCTAATGAGCTCCCCTACTGGAATGGATTTCTTTGTAGAGCTGGTATGAAAGCTGTTGTAATGTAAAATGGTATTCCCACTTGTAGGTTTACGAAAAGTTTTTGTAGAAATGACTTGATGTCGTTTACCCTCCAATGTCAGATCTAAAAATGTGATAAGGGAATTATTGACCTGATATGTAAATCTAAGATTAAAAGGATTGTTGTTAAGGTAATCCACAAACGAGAGTACGGCAGGCACATCGCCCCTCCAAATGAGGAGGAGATCGTCGATGTACCTGCCGTACCACTCAATATTGTCCACAAATGGATTGGTATCTGAAAAAATGTACTGTGCTTCCCACCATGAGACAGTAAGATTGGCCAATGATGGCGAGTATTTCGCACCCATTGACGCACCTTTAATTTGGAGGTAAACTGAATCACCATAGCGGAAATAATTGTGATTCATGAGAAAGTCAGTAGTCATAAGGATAAATTGTATAAGATCCTCTGAATAATTGCTGTATGTCACTAAATGGAACTGTAAAGCAGCAAGTGCAATGTTATGTGGTATACTTGTATAGAGTGACTCAATGTCACAACTTACCCATGCTGTCATCAGACCATGTTTTATCCTGCAAACAAATTAAAACATCTTTAGTATCCTTTAAGTAGCCTGGCACACGCTGCACCAAAGGCTGCAAAAAGGAGTCCAGCCCCTGGCATAAGCGTTCCCTTAGTGATCCCATACCAGAAACGATGGGGCGCATAGGTGGCAATGTTTTCACGTTTGCTTTGCTGGATTATCTTGCTTCGTTTTTAATTATTTTCAAATAAATTGCATTGCTTTTATCAATATACCGACTGGTGCCAATCAACTTCTACTACTTCCAATAAAAATATGACCACAATGGTCATGCTGACAACGCCATCGTCCTGACTGACCATTTTGGCTGCATCTTCAAAACTGTCAAGGATGTTGCAGAGATCCTTCACCTGCCTTCACTCTCTGTGGCTCAACACCCCGAGGTCCGCACCACTGTTCGTTAGGTCATGCGACACTTCATACTGCGGAATGGCATTACACTGCTTCCACAATCGCTGGAGCATGTGGAGGGTGGAATTTCAGCGTGTTTGCCATGTCAACAATGAGACGGTTGGCAGGGAGGCCCAGATCACGCTGCAACGCTGTAAGTCATGCCGAAGCAGGGTGCTACGCCGGAAGTGTGAACTAAGACCTCGAGCCTTCCTCAGCAGACAGTTAAGACCCGGGTAGCGCTTGAGAAATTTCTGGACAACCAGGTTCAGGACGTATGCCAGGCAAGGGATGTGTGTAAGTCTACTGATCCTAAGGGCGGTAAGAAGATTTATCCCATTGTCGCACTCCACATTGCCTGGCGCCAGGTTCTTAGCACCCAGCCACTGGTCAGTCTGAGTGCGCAGAGCCATCCAGAGCTCTTGACCTGTGTGTTGATGGTCTTCAAGACACATTCATTTCAGAATAGGTTTCTCTTGGAACGTGATGCTACCCATCGAGGCTGGGAATCTGGACTCTGCACCACCCCAGCAGTGTGGAAGAGTATCCGCTGAGCCCGAGACCCATCATCAGAGGCACTGTCATCCACCCAACTCACCCAGTGAGCAGACAGTGAGATGTGACGCCCTTGACCGTGCTTACTAGTACATGTGTCTGTAGTAAGATGGACTTAGGTGGACACAGATGCAGCCAACTCGCTAGAGATCTTTTCTGCAATGTGGTGGGCCAGGGCAGGAACAGCTTTTCTTGCAAAGAAATGCCTGCTCGGCATCAGATCTTGGGGGCATGCCAGGGTCATGACGTGGCGGAACTCATCTGTGTCCACCAGTGGGAAAGACAACATTTCCAAGGCCAACAGTCTGTCAATGCCAATATTCAGGCTTTTGGCTTTGGGATGGCTGGGGTGAAAGCGTTTCTTTTGCTCCCACACCTGGTACACAGAAGGTTGGCTTGTGGACTGGCTGCTGTATGGCGTATAGGTCAGACTGGTGGAAGGGGAAGGTGTAGACTGTGTTGCTGGTGGCGGGAATCGGCCGACAGTGTCTGGGACTGTGGATGGTGCTTTCCGATGCTGCTCCAGCACATCGGCAGCAGAGGACTGCTTGGGCTTGGAATTGGTGGAGGCAGAAGATGTGGTGGTTGGAAGCCCAGGACCTGTGTGGACTTTTTTCTCTAAGTGATTCTTTCACAGCAATTCATGCTTTACATGCATGTGCCTGTTCTTGCTTGTGGTGGTTAAATTCTTTAGATTCTTGCCTCTACTGACGCATTGAAAGCAAAGCCAGCATATGACGTTGGTTGGCAAATCTGAGGCTTGATCGAAAAAGGCCCAGGCTTCACAGGTCCTGGACCTGTTCAATGGTGAAAACCTAGTAGCAGTGTTCCCGCTGCCACCACTGACCATGGCTGGTGGATTAATGTCAGAGGACTTGTGTGACTGCCCTCTCCCTTTATAAGGCCGGACCCGCTCTGACACTACCCCCTTATCCTTCTCATCCACTGATGATGCGCTCACCAGCTGTTGCTCAAAAGACCACATTGGATCTGCAATGTCATCATCATCACAGGTGACTTCCTCTTCCTGACAGTCTACATCCTCAAACTGCGGGGTAGAAGCCACAGACACTGCGAGGCACAGCTGACCGCTTGATATTTTCGGCAGGGGCATTGCTAGGGTCCTAAAAAATCCGGGGCCTGGCTCCTCTGTGTTACGTTTTGCTCAGTATAGCAGGGTTCAAACAGTATCCACGACACATCATAAGCTGCTGCATATATTTTTACAGATAAAAATGTAGTTTTCTGTCACCAATTTTCTGCAAATTTCACATAGATCATGTCCAGATGTATATAATGCCCCCAGGAAGACATATGTAATGCCCCTCAGGTAGACATATATAATGCCCCTGGGGTAGACATATATATCCCTCCCCCCCGCTAGACGTATATATTGCCCCTCGGGTACATTTACATAATGCACCTTGGGTAGATTTATATAATGTCCCCCCATTAGGTAGCTGTATATATCCACAGTTATACTGATCATCTCTATGGGACAGATATACAATGCTGACCCATGACTGAGCAAATCAATATAACTGTAGACTGTCAGTTCTGTGGGTCATGGTGACCCAGAGAGCTGACAGTTAAATATATTGGCCCCCCAGACATATCATTGTCACATATACCCAGCTTTGAACCTGCCTAACTAGAAGTCCTCAGTGTAGACCTCCACCCTGTGACAGTGACGAGCAGCTCCCAGTATAGACCTCCACCCTGTGACAGTGACCAGCAGTCTCCAGAATAAACCTCCACCCTCTGTCAATGACCAGCAGCTCCCAGTATTAACCTCCACCCTGTGACAGTGACCAGCAGCTCCCAGTATACATCTCCACCCTGTGCCAGTGACAAGCAGCTCCCAGTATACACCTCCTGCCTGTGCCAGTGACCAGCAGCTCCCAGTATACACCTCCACCCTGTAACAGTCACCAGCAGCTCCGTATCCCCCACCCTGGACACGACCAGCAGCTCCAATATACACCCCCACCGTGTGCCA